>VUQG01026482.1:0-14476 GCA_015106755.1 Etia nguti | reverse complement strand
TTTTATTTAACCTTTATTTAACCAGGAGGATCCCATTGAGATTAAAAACCTCTTTTTCAAGGGAGACCTGGTCAAGATAGGCAGCAGCAAGTGTCTCACAGTTACAGAAATTACTCAATTAAACACAGGCAGCAACAACACACATGCAAAAATAAATGAAAAAATAAAATAAAATAAAATTCAATAAAATTCAGTAAAATTCAATAAAATTCAAATAAAAAATAAAAAATCAGTTAAAATGACAATCAATCTAATTGAAACAGTTGCATGTTATGGACTTGGCCTCAAGGATTCGTAGTTTAGATTTAAAAGCACTTAATGAAATGAATTC
Source organism: Etia nguti (assembly GCA_015106755.1). Classification (NCBI taxonomy): domain Eukaryota; kingdom Metazoa; phylum Chordata; class Actinopteri; order Cichliformes; family Cichlidae; genus Etia; species Etia nguti. The sequence goes on along the minus strand of VUQG01026482.1, from coordinate 14,145 downwards.
AGTCATTTTCCATTTGTTCTGCACAAAGACTTACTTATGTGATGGATTACATACCAAGTTTGCATCTACCTTTAGCATTCAGGCTGCTCTGCTTAAAGCTCAAGCTCTCTCTTTTTTATAGTATCTACCTCATCCCTAAGAAAAGATTGAACTCAGAGCTAACAGAAGATTCAGCGACTACAAATGTGACTTACTGTAAGCTGACTGTGCAATAGACTGTTTACTTCTCTTAATTCAGCTAATTTCACATTTTCTGTTTGGCAAACACAAGGGGAATAACAGTTCAGATACAGAAAGTATTTCTTTTTATTTATCAGTAAATACTGGTGCAGGCAGTGGAACAGTTTCTGTGACCTTGAGAACTTCCTGACAAGAAATGCTTCAGTGAGAATGCAGGCAATGTGAAGTTTTGATATGATGAAGTAACTGAAGTAAGTCGACTGGTGCTCGAAATCCCTTATTGTAATATATTTTTAATGAGGCGAATTCTGATGTTGCTTTACCAAAAAGTCACATTTATTTGGGGTGTTGTATTCGTGTGTACTACACATTATTCTCTCAGCAAATTGAGACACATTTACATGAGGGAATAATGGATTGCATTAAAAGAAGGGTGACAGAAAAATTCAAGGAACAGTCTACAGTACCAGTCAGGGTGGCTGGGCCATCAAAATGTGACCAAGACACTAGGAGTTTACTTTCAGTTTTATAGCAGCAGCCCAAATGGATTCATTAAACAATGGCAGCCATTGTACCAAATTAATTTTTGTTCACATTTGAGCACAAACGGGACAGAGAGATGGAAAGGAGTGGTTTGATTTGTGAACTGTAGCGTGGATTTTCATTGAGGCTGAGAGTTTTAGGCAAACTGCTGACTGTCAATCTTAAATAGTCCAATAAATTTAGCGGCTAATTTCTTTCTTTCTCCAATTTAGGGGGGTACTCCTCCTGTCAGCCAGATGACAGTTGTGCTCCATGGTTCTGAGAAAAGCTGCTTTGGTGTTTCCAGATATGGCAGCAATGGCAAAGATGGTTGCTGGTGACAGCCATTTCTTTTTCTTGGATGGGAATACTGGCGGCTAATAACCTACTGAGGTTTCAAAAGGTGACGTGATGGGACAAGGAGGTTAATGTTCTGTGAGCGTATTCAACCCAGGCTAAAGGGGAGCTCCAGGAGAGATGATTTGAAGCAAACCCATAGCGCAGTGCCGCCTTGAGCTCTTGATTAGCTCTTTCGGTCTACCATTGTGGGTGGTAGCAGGAAGTTACTAATTTTCTAATTAACTAACTTTTGTTCCTAATGCTTTAGTGAAAGATTCCCAAACTTGCACCATAAAGTGAGGGTCTTAATCAGAGACTATGTCATTGGTATACCATGGAGATAGTACACATGCTGGATTATGAGCTTAGCTGTTTGCTAGGCAATTTCGGTAGAGTGAGAAAATGAGCAACTTTTGAGAGTCTTTTGTTGATTGGTTAAGATGGCTATATTACCTTAGGTTGAGGCCGACCAGTTACAAAGTCTAAAGCTATGTGAGACCAGGGATTACCTGGGAAAGGCAATTGTGACAGTAAACCAGAATTGGGAACAGGCTGCGCAGGCTAAGACATCATCTCTAGTGGTGCTGGTCTCAAAGGAGAACTGTCTAGAGACAGCATCTGGCTTTAAGTTAATAAGGGCAATAAGTTATGGTAAAGTTGAATCGACCAAAAAACACCCTCCGCCTAGCTTGTCTGGAGTTAAAGACAAGTTGTTGTGGTCAGTCCACACTATGAAAGGCTCCTTTGATCCCTCCAACTAGTGTCTCCATTCTTCCAAGTCCAGTTTTACGACAAGCAATTCATGTTTATCAACATCATAATTCATTTCAGCATACGACAACCACAGTGCAAAGAAAGCATATTGGTGGAGCTTACCGTCTGGTTCCACATGCTGCGAGAGAACAGCCCCCACCGCAGGGACAAACAAGACAGCTGAAGTGGAAATGACACTTCCCCATTTCCTGGGATTTGTAGTCTCTTTCCTTACTACGTCGATTACTATGGAGTCAATTATATATTCTAATAGGAGTATCACTAGCTCTTCAAACATCTTGGGCTTGTCTCGAAAATCTTTCATTTTATTCTTTTAAGAGTAATAGAAGGCACCTGTCTGTTTCTTCCCTGGCCCCAGTGTCAACCCGTGTGTCTTTGTCTGCTTCTCAGTGTGTTTCCTTTTTTATTTTGACAGCCTCTCATCCTGTGTTCAATGTGTTCAGTTTTGCTTCCTCTGTCTCGTTACGTCTAATTTGTTCCTCCTGTGTTCCCACCTGCCGTCCATCCTCTCGTTATCCTGTGTATATTTAAGTCCTTAGTCTCCCTCTACTTTTTGTTGCATTGTCCATGTTAGCTGTGTGTTCTAGTGTGTGTTCCATGTGCCCTCGTTATACCAAGTTGTGAGTTCCTTGTTTACAAAAGTTTTAGTTTCTAGTAGGGCTGTCAGCTTTAACGCGTTAACGCGGTTATCACAATTAATGCGATTAAAATTTTTAACGCACTCAACCCATCTGGAGCGCAGAATGGACAAACTTTGGACAAACTGCCCGAAATGCATTGACAGAGACATTTCAGGGATTTTGAGTCAGTCTGCACTCCAGATGGGTTAACTGTTAATCGCGTTAGTTGTGATGACAGCATTAACGCGTTTAAGCCGCATTAACGCGTTAATGCCGAGTAACCCCTTACACGGGCCAATCTGCGTTAACTCGTTAATGCAGATTAGCCCTAAATTCTAGTTTATCTTTAATTTGTTTCTTTTGGTGTTCCTTCGTACCTTTTTCAGTCTGTATCACATCAATAAAGCTGCTTCTTTTAGTTTACTTCTCTCACCTGTGAGTCCTGCTTTTGGGTCCTACCCCTGCCTACCACACAGCCTACTATGACAGAAAGTTTGAAACAATCATTAGGAAAAGCTCAGAGCGAGCAACTGAATGATATAGAGCACTGCAAGGGAAAACCTCTTCTCATTCCCTAAAGATTTAGGCGTCAGATAGGATGTTTGTGTATGGAGGACTGCGGCAAAGTGGTCTGGTGACTTGGTGGGAGGCATTTGAGGGGGCTTAGGATTTATGTATTGAACTGTGTTAAACATTTGGTGTAGGCTTTCGGTGAGTGGAGCATATTTGTTCAACCAGGGAAGCCAAAATTTGGTCATGTAGACCTAATAGAACGCCTGAGTCTGCAGGGTCCAGAGGCTGGCCGGATTATTCTGTCATATTTAAGTATTATCTGGACCCAATAAGCATAGTCAGACTACTAACTAGTGCTTTAAACCGTTTATTGAACAGATGAGAAGCTGGATCAAAAAATTAGCTAATGACTCAGGAGAGTGAGTTCATTATGGCAGTGGGGCAGGACCGTCTGTTGGAGAGGAGAGATAGACTTAATAAAGGCCAAGGTGGATTGAAAATAATCCAAAGGGTAGCTCAAAAAAAGAGTGGCTCACTTGACATTTCTTGGAACTGCTGATTTGGAGGGGCTGTTGTCAGTGAGGCAGGTGTTGGAGGCAGAGTTGATGACTTGGTGGAGCGCGTGCAGGCAGGTACGTAGCAGGTTTCTTGATTGGCAGTCAGTTTAAAAAAACAAACAATTCAACTGGGCTCAGAAGACTCCATGAAGAAAATATGAGTCAAAGTAAAGCGAAGCTGAAACGGGCTTCAGGGAGATGACTCTAGAGCAGAAAAGGATTTAAATGAGCAAAAAGCACGAACACTAAGAGCACGGAAGACCTAATTAATACTGTGCCATACTCCAAATTTTCGTATTAATCTGATACCAAGTAAATACAGGGTCAGTATTGCTGATACTGATACTTTTAACTTATAAAGGCAGCTTATGTAAGGGAGAGCAATCATTTTGCAAATTCTGAACACATTTTAATAACCACTAAATCACAACGATTTTTACTTTCCACAGTAATTAGTTTACACAACAAAACACACCTTTCAGCTTTTCATTTTGAAACTGTTTTTTGGGGAGGGTTTTTAGACCTGGAGCGTAAATGTATCTGTCTCTAAAACACTTCGGGTTAACTTCTGTTGATTAAATGTGATATAGGCTGTAAATAAAATAGACGTGACAGTCAATGCAAAGACATTTCATAGTGAGGTACATTTTTTCATTCCTCCCCTTTCAAACAAATTAACACAATTCAGTGAGCTACATACTGAACTTATAGAAAAGTTAATAAAGTATCAAACCTATCTCACTAGTATCGATCTGATACCAACACCTGCGTTGATATCGATACTATCAATATTTAGCTCGATCCATCCACCTCTATAAATTACCACTATATTGGTGACAACGATTTGGCAGAGAGCAGTAGCGCACGGTCACTTCTTACATATCTAGAGGTGAAGACAGTGCAACACAGATATGGAAGGAAATCCCAATAAAAAGCAACTTCGCCTGCAGATGGAGCCTGTGCAGGAACACCAGCCCACATCTCCACCTGTGAACAAGAGAGAGAGAGCAAAAGCGGTGAAACCCCCCAAAAAGAAAACGCATGCCTGCCTGGACCATAACAAATAGATCTAAATGACTAAGTGAAATTTGGAAGGGGTCATTCACAAACAGGAACTTGTCTACTAGAGGTGGCCATAATGTTCAAATAATGGAAAGGAATGGACTGAAATCTGGTAAATGGACTAGTTCTTATATAGCGCTTTTTTACTCTAGCTGAACAATCAAAGCACTTTGAAATCTGGTCATTGGACAGACCATTTGAGTATAGTGAAGTTAGTGTCATGTTCAAGTGTCTAAAGTGTACCAAGAAAATATCCCCCATGCCATTACAGCACTACCACCAGCCTCAACTGTTCAGATTAGGTTAGATTTAAGTGTTTATGTTGTTTATGCCAAACTTGGTCCCTATGATCTGAATGTTGCAGCAGAAATCAAGACTCAGCAGACCATGTAATGTTTTTATTTCTTCTACGGTCCAATAATCGTTAGTTCATCTGAATTATAGCTTAAGTTTCTTACTTTTACTCGTCAGCAGTGGCACCCAGTGGGGTCTTTTGCTGCTGTAGCCTTGTTGTCTGGTTCTGGGTTGGACATGTTGTGGTTCTACATACCATTTGTTGTAACAAGTGGTTATTTAAGTTACTGTTGCTTTCCTCTCTCTAGACGTAGCTTTTTACCTCTGACACCAGCAGAGGATTTTCACCCAGAGAACTGCTGGATACTGCTCACATTATTTTGGACTATTCTGTATGAATCCTAGATGGTTGTTTGGGAAGATCTCAGTAGATCAGCAGTTTCTGAAATATTCAGACCAACTCTTCTGGCATGAGAACCATACCATAGTCAGAGTCACTTAAATCACCTTTCTTCCTCATTCGGATTATTACAGCCATCAAAAGGGTCTGTGTAAGAACTCTGTCAAAAGATCAAATAAAATGAGGTCCAGCATAAACACCACCATGAAGGTTTCCATGTGACATGTCTTCTGCTTTCCACTGGGTTCAACGGACCTGTAGAAGACAAAGCAAAATAGGTGGAGATTTCCAAACTTCTAGCAGTGTGACTGCTTCTGTACTGAACATCTTACCACAAGACCTTTAATTGATTAGAAGTGCTATTGGGAGGGAGACAAAACCAATCTAAGTTGAGCTCACATATATTGCCTATGATCCTGCTTCATTTCATATGACTTGAAGATGGTGGTCAAATGCTATTAGGAAAGTTTTCTTTAGAGCCACTAGTAAATCTCCATCCTTTATGACTTCCAGTTTCTTGAAATCCATATCAGGACTTGAGAACGGAAGTTCTCAATGTTTTCGGCCTTTAGGTTTGACTTTCTGTAAGCCATCTAGCACATTTGGTTGTCGTGCTAGTTGATGTTAGCTGCTTTTTCTTTTCTTTTACATATAACATGAAGGACTTGTTGATTCAAGAACATCCAGAATAACAAAGAGAAGTTAGCTTTATAAATTTGTTACGTACACTGGTCATTGCAAGAGGCAAAACAAGCACTTTTACAAAAAATATTGGTTGCTGACTTTAATGTGAATCTAATTTCAGTCTGTATGTTTTCTGCCCTGTCATACTGCACTCACGGGAAGTTTCAGAATAAGAGCATTGGACAAAACACTTAAAATGTAAATGCGATCTTTCTACATGGCTGGCAGGCATCTCTGATATCAGTGGAATTGCCTCTTTGTCAGTGTACAGTTGTGCATTTGACATTTTTTTTTCTTAACAACAGAGTTAAGCTGACTCGCAGCTGAAAGACTATAACCATTATGGTACCATAACAAAGTGGAACTGTAGGGAGACTTGTGTTTCAAAAAGCACTGATAATGAAAGGTTCCCTGCCTGTAGCAGGTAACCATGGTGTTTCCACTTCCCAGACACATTAAGCTCTTGTTGGTGACGTGGTGGAGACTCAGGCAGAGAGCTGAACAAGGTGTTCTCACCTCTGCGCTCTCTGTTCTTCTTGACCTTCATTAAAATGCCATGGCCCATAGCAATTAATGCCACCAGGGCACCTGAAATAATGTGAGGCATATTAACCTCGGGATCAAACGACCAAAAGGCAGTTGGTTTAAGCAACTGCTTGACACTTGTAGAGTTACTATCCATCTTGTATGTGAGTACTAATGAGGGACTACCTTGATAGTGTTATGAATTATGGATGATACATATTATATAACCAGCTTTGTGTGAAAATGAAAGACAACTTATAGAGAAATATCTGCTAATTCACAGCAGTCTCTTTGCGTAGACGATCACATGTTTAGAAAATAACTTTCTAGCTCAAATTACTGTTTTGTTGTATGACTGTTTTTTCCAATTCTAATTTAGTCTCTGAATCCAGTCAAAAATACATACCCTCATTTCCAATGTAATGTAAAATCACATATCAAACTGTAACATATAAAATGTATGGTAGAGAATACAATAGACTAAAAATGAAACTGCTTTGTTGCACTGATATGGTTTTGATTCATCTGCCTTCTTTTACCGATACAGCAGGTGGTTGTTTAACTTCCTAATATCCATCACGTAGCACATCTAGGGTGAAGTTTGGGTTTTGTTTTATGTTTTAAATGCTCACATTTTCAGAAAGTTCACATTATGAATGAAGTCTCTTACATTTTGGCATGCAGTTTTTCTATTGAAAAATGTTCCTATTGGATGTTTCAAACAGGCAAAATCTCCATTGAAAATGGTGGACATTACCAAACCCTACCCCTAGCCTTACCCTTGATGAGTCAGCAGTGACCAGTAAAAAATCTCTGATAAACCAGAACAGCACTAACAAAGTTTGCAACTACAAACAGGTGATCGTTGTACTATATGTACAATATGACATAATACATTGTAACCTTGGTTCTCTTGGAGACTATCTCTCCACTCCCTTATATATTCCATACATAAATGATATGCCTTTTACATATTTCATATATAATGTGGAATATGTAAGAGGTGTATAATGTGTATAATGAGTATAGAAAGAGCCTTAATGTGGTGCAGACTGCTGTTAAACACTTGAATCTAAAATTTCCTATAGGTCTTCAGGTGGGTTGAAGCTGGGTGACTGTGAAGGCCGTTGCATGTAATACATTTTAAAATTCCTCAAACGTTTCAGTGACCCCTTGGGATCTTTCAACTGATCAATTTCCAAGCAGCAGACAGGGTTTAAGCATCACAGTTAAAAGACAGTTTTGGGACTGCTGTCCTCTGTCAAAATGTTATTAATTTTAAGCGATCCTAAGAATATTTTCTATAAACTTTAACTTTGATATATTATTTAGTCATGAATATTTAATGCTCCTGACAAACAGATTTGTGTTTTTTTAGAGATTATGTTTGAATCACAAGCAGATCAGAGACTGACAATTCTTTTAGGGTGTAGGTTGGTGGTTACTTCATTAAGCCAGTCTACAACTGTGGGATGGTCCCTTTTCTTCCCATACAGGAAAAATTATAATAATAGAATGATATAATAATTGGATTTAGGCAGCCAGCTGTGTCAGTTTCGAGTTTAAGCAACAATGACTCACACTCACAGAGACCTATGGAGCTCACATTGTGGGTGTGGGCAGACATTCAAAATAAGTCATAGTAAAGTGGATTGGATCCAAACAAAGGTTGAGTCATCCAATTTATCATGAAAGCTGCTTTGGTATATTCAGAAGTGTGTAAAACATAAGAAGCAGTTTGGAGGTGAGTGTGGTGAGCAGCATGGGGTGTGATACATTTGTTCGCTTATAGATTGAATTTTGAGATTGTTTCAAAAGACATTTACATTTTTTAAAGGATTATACACAACTCTTTTGTGTATATGGATTTAATGCAGCGATATACATCTTTGTATGTCTGATATTTGTTGAGAATCCGAATGAAAATGAAAATGAAAAACACTGTTTTAGTTCTTGCTATGAAATACTGTATTGTGGAGAGATGATTGAGTCATACTAACTTTGGTTAGTCTTCTAATAATATGTTTTACTGTCATCTAGATCACTGTATATATTGGGATGATTTGTACCTTGTGAAGATCAGACTACTTTTGTATCCTAATGCAGGGGTACAAATATGCACCTTTGCAAAGTTATGTACTGATGTCATTATTGATTTTTATTCATTCACACTAGGAAATGGGCTGGTATTTGTGTAGTGCTTTTCTAGACTCCTTGACCTTTTTTATTAGTGCTAAACCTTAGCACTGCTATGCTGCTGATTTACATGACATTTACAGAATACAACCTGTTAGAAAGCATTAAATGTTTTAGCTTAAATAAACACTAAAATGTTAAAATCAAAGATAAAAATTTTGAATTTGATCATTATCTTTTTCTCTTTTTTCAACATTTTGTGTATTTTGTATTTCTTTTGTTTTGGCTCCTGATATTGAATCTTGAAATCTAGAAGAAAGTGTGCAAATATGTTCCTTTTACCTCCCTGGAACTTTATACCCTTTGGCCCTCAAAGAGTTGCAAATACCAAAGACTTGAAAACCATTTCGTAGACGATCTCAACATTGATTAATTGGCATAAAATGTTCTAGGATATCCAAATTTTTGGATTATGCATCTTGTTGACTCCTGTGATTTCCTTTTGTGACACCTTAAGGCTGACAATAACTAGGTTCTCATCTGGATGTAATTTTAACTGTGTGTCAAAAGAAGGAGCAAAACAAATACAAGTTAATGCCCTGCTGTTACACATATTAGCAGTCGGCACATTGTTATAATCGGATGGCTCTAATCCTCTGATTTAGTTATTAATTTTATTTTCTTTATATAGCACCAATTTACTTCAACAGTCTCAGACAAAGACCTTATAGAGAGAAAAAATAAACATCCTTATGAAGCAAGAATAAAACAGTTGGCATTTTGTTAGCGCATGCAATTCCAGGGGCAGAGATGCCTCCAGAAAGATTTGGAGAGATGCATACTACATGACAGAGACACACAACGCTAATAGCATGCAGTTGTTAGATTGTAAATACACCGGGAGTCTAAGAGCGTAGAAGAGAGATGCAGCATAACTGAAGCGCTCTTCAGGGTCACCAGTCCTAACTTTAGGTTGTACCAAAAACACAACTTAGAAAACCTTTTTTTTTTTAAAAGACAGGTTGTGTGATTTCTAAACTCAAACTGAAGGTTTGAAGGTTACGGTGAGGTGCTTAGGGCCAAATAGAACCTTTGATCTTGTGTGAATTTAATGGTGCTTTATGAAGGTTGTATTTTCAAGTTCATGTAGTAGTTTTATATATTTTATATATTTTTTGAATGAAGTTTTTAAGTTCAGTTATTCAATCTAATGTCATAGATAATTGTAGCTCATTTCAAATGTTTTCAGCTGGTAAAAGGTTTGGACTGGAGGCAGATATGCTCTTGTAAAAGACGCAAAATGCAGTGTAACATTGTCTTGCAATAATATGCAATGCCTTCTCTGAGAACCCCCCCATTGTCTAAATGGGAGCATATGTTGCTCTACATCCTATAAATGCAGTACCTTTCCGCACTGATGGTGCCTTTCTAGATATACAACATACCAGTTCCATAGGAACTAATACACCGTCTGAGCGCTGACAACAACCCAGACAGTCTCTCAGCTTGTTAAGGTTTCCTCTGTATTATTTTAGGCTCTTTACCTTACAATAGAAGGTGCCTTGAGGCAAATGTGATTTGGTGCTATATAAGCAAAGATGTAGTTTTTCACACTTTATGTTTTTTAGCACTGGGTTTGCTGTTTGACAATAAGCCATCGTGATTTGATGAGCACTCTCAACAACTCCTTTTGAATTTCACTCGCATGTGCTGTACCAGTGTACCTGCACATGTGATGTGACAATAAAAGTGATTTGATTTGATTTGATTTGACAGTGCAGCTTTAAATTAATTTCAGATAAAAAGCCACTTGAAATTTACACTACCTTGCTGCCTCCATGTATACTGTGAAACATGGATGGAAATGCAACGTAGCACCCTGACAGCAAAGGCTCACAGAGATGATAGCATGGCTGGTGATTCGCAGACTAATTTCATCGTGGCTTGGCTGTAGAAAAAGGATGTAACATGAAAGCGCACTGATCTGCAGCTTTTACCTCCTCCCACTCCAGACGATACTGACGCGACTTTCAGGAGGCACTTTTGTGTCGTCGTGTTATCAAACTTCCCACTACGGTTTGTTCAAACATTTGAAGACTGAGTAAACAGATGTGCAGTGATACAGAAAACGTGTTCAAACTGAAATATTCCAGGAGAGACGTTGAGATCAGACACAGGATACTGGGCTTCTTTGTTCTTCTTTTTACATGTTAGGGTATACGAGGAACATCTGCTATTTATGGAAATGCTGTAAAATAGAAAGTGTGTTCCTGTTACTAAAGCAATGCAATCAGCTGCTACATAGTTTATTGCAACCCTGAAATTTTAACACGTTTTAACAGATTCCTGTCTAGGAGATCATTTCTCAAAGATATTTTAGTGAGTCATATCAAATCTACATTTGGCAAATGTGCAGGATCTCACTGAATGGATTGTGAGCTCGTCTATGTTTCAGACACACTTTGTGCTTCAGGCTGATAAGACCGCTGTGTTTTACAAACAAATCCCGCCTGCTGCAGCTCCAGTCTCGTCTTCCTCCCCTTGAGAAGTCCTGCAGAAATGCAACCCTCCTTTTTCAGAACACGTCTTAATGTTTGATATCGGGGTCCTCTCCTATGCTTTTATCATTCATTAAAGTACGATTCTCTTTCCGCTGTGCTGCGCACAAACCCGCATTCACCTGTGCACACATGAGCACAAAGCACCTGTGCATGGTACAGGCTCTGCGTGGCAGAGCAAATATGTCTGTTCCCAAGACAACGAGAGATAATAGAGGCATTATAACAGGACAAACAGATTACACAGTGCAATGCTGTCGCGGACTCCACACAGCCCATCAGCAACATCAAAGAAATACTTTAAGACGGTTGGATAGTTTATCCTACATTTGATGGCTTTTTTTTTTCTTCGAGCTTGGAAATTATTTTTGTGTGTGTCAGGAGTTACGCAGCAGGGACAAACTAGAAAACAGATAAGCTTTCCTGGATGTATGGTCTTATCAGTCCATGATAGACAGCACCCAAGTGGATATTATTTGATACAATAAATGTCAGAGATGATTACTTTTACAAGTTAATATCCACTCTGTAGGTCTGTAGGTGATCTCTCTGAATCCCTGTAAAGCCCTGTTAATCATCTTCTGTTTATTGCCTTGGAAATGGAAGGACACTAATGAATGCTGGAGCAACGAGAGCTCCGACTGACAGGACATCACTGTGGATATGATTTTATTGCTTTTCGCTTTTTTTCCCCTTGGATATCTTTCACATCTTCTCGCATTAGTCTTATCACTAACAGGTCCACATTTTTAATGGTACATTGCTTTCACCATCAGACTGACATTTAGGTGCTTTTCTGTCCAGATTTAAATAATTTAAAAAAGATGGAGAATCCACACGAGCCTTGTTGGCAGAAGTTGAACCAGTACCTAACACACTTCAACAAGCCTGTGACAGAAAGCTCAAATGACTGAACAGAAGTAGTTTTTAGTTGGCATAATGTCTTCGAGTGTAGCCCATAATGCTGAAGGATTATCTGTGGACTACATTTGTGGTAATATGCATACTCTGTCGAGTTGTAATCAAATGAAAGCTGTCACTCCTTCACAGCTGCTGCTGTAATTCATTACGTCCTAATTACTCGCTGAGAACAAATTTAAGCAATAAGAATCAATATCAATTAATTTGCTAATTTTGAGCAAGATTGGAAAAAGACAGATGGCTGGGTATACGAATCTGTCCTGAGATGTAATTAGAGTTGCCTAAGACTTTTGAGATGCCACAGGCATGTTTTTGCTATATTTTCCACATGACATTAACCCGGAAAAATATTTTTTCTCCTGCAGTAATTAGTAAACTCAGTGGGTAGACTGAAGAGGCATTTTCTCTGAAATGCTGATATTTGCTCGCATGATAAAGCAGTTGCAGATTTGCATGATATACAACTCCATAAAGAGGATTCGCATTAATACTAAACCTGTGTCGAAATAAGTCTACAATAAAATTTATTTTCCTTTTTTTAAATGTATCTTTTTGTAGTCCATATTAAAAGTAATCGCTGCTCATTGTTCAACAGATTCAGTCGGCTCATTTGTAGTCAGCACGCAGCAGCAACACTTTATGGACACACTTCGAACTTCATGGAAAGAATTTTCAAATACGTTGTGCTGCAATGCAAAACAAACACCTACGCTCAGTGTTTTTACTCAAGTTTCCTGTTTTTCGATTTTATTCAGGAAGCTCAATTCCTCTCAAAGACGGAAATTCGAAATACTGGACATTATTTAACTAACAATACTGTTTTTAACAAAAGCCCCCATTTACGTTTCATCATTAATGCCGTTTAAGTTGGGAGGGGGATTAAATCGATTTAACCTGTTAAAACAATTTAAGCAGTCATAAAGTGAGAGGCAGGGATACTTTAAGATAATTAAATATTTTCAAATGAGACTGTACACACAAGTGTGCAGTGATTGTCTGTTTCCTGTGAGTTTCACAATAAGTAGTAGGAGATCAGGAAAAGTCAGTATTACACATTCTGAAAGTGAAATTTATTGTAAGCAGTACTTCATTTTGAAAGAAGAAGCATGGCTGCTCTGGCCTCTCTGCAGTAACGTCATGATTAGGTGTGGTCTGTTGTTGTGCTGCAACATTATAATATATCCTGCTGCATATCGTGTGGGAAGCCAACGCTTTTTCACTGTAGAAGTTTGATTATCGGACTTGAATTAGGCTTGGGGCGAATTGTTTTGTTTATTTTGTTTAGTTATGGGAAAAGGGTTTGATTTTCCCCCCACTTTGGTTTGCTCTCTCATTAATGAACAGGCAGCAGATCTCAGATGTCTCTGTGAACAATTAGACAGCCTCTTTAATGCCACTGCTTGGCACGAGATATGATCTGTAATTGCTCTTTTCTCGCAGATACCGACAAAGCTGATGTGGATACTAATCCTTGCGTCGATTGCTATTACTTTTATTGTATCATAAAGAAGGTCTATCACTGCTTCAAGCTGCTTAAGTCAAATGACACATACTGTAAGTGTGTCATGTAAGTGTAATCAAGTTTCAAGTTTTATTGTCATGTACAGACAAGCAGTGTAGCCACATTTATCCATAATGAAATTCTTTGGCTCGTGCTCCTCAGCTTTACATGAGCATATAGAGAGTGTGCAGTTATATTGAGAAGAAAATAACAGAAAATAGCAGTGGTAGTAATAAAATAATAATAATAATAATAACAACAATAAAAAGGAGAGGAAGAAAAGTATTAAATATTAGATAATTTAGTTGGTATTTACATTTAAGACAAATTGGTATTTACAAGTATTGTGCAGGAGTATCTGCAGGTTGTACAAAGTTGTGCAATGAGCATTTAAGTAGCATTTGTTGAAGTGACAGTGTGCAGAGTCCTGTAATTGTAGTGAGTGTGTAGTGGTGTTTATAGAATGTCAGCAGTTCAAAAGTCTGATGGCTTGTGGGTAAAAACTGTCCCTGTGTCTGGTAGTGCGGGTCTGGATGCTCCTGAACCGCCTGCTGGATGG
>VUQG01026478.1:8064-42468 GCA_015106755.1 Etia nguti | reverse complement strand
CCACTTCTTCCATGTACAAATTGGCCACGATGGGTGAAACTGGGGAGCCCATGGCACACCCATGTTTCTGCCTGTAGAACTGACCCTTGTATGTGAAGTAGGTGGAATGGAGACACAGTTCCAAAGCAAACACACTTGGTCGATGCTGAGAGTGGTCCTGTTGCTGAGGTTGGTATCATCCTGTAATCTCTTACGGACTACTTCCAACGCTTCCGTGACTGGGATGCAAGTGAAGAAAGATGTAATGTCGTACGAGACCATGGTTTCATCTGCCTCCATAATGACATCTCTCACCTTCTCAACAAAATCCAGGGTGTTCTGGATGTGGTGTTCAGAGCTGCCCACCAGCGGGTTGAGGATCGAAGCCAGAAACTTGGAGATGTTATAGGTGACAGAGTTGATCATGCAGACAATCGGTCTTAAAGGTGCGCCCATTGTTCCTTCAGTGGGCTGGTTTCAGTCGTTATGCAAATGTACTGTTTATAAGATTGGGGAAACCTGCAGTCAGCTGAGACTGAAGAAGTCACTTGGATGAGTGACGAAACGTTTCTCCCACAAAACGCTACGTCCAGATGAACAGAATCAACTTTTGGAGATAGTAATTTTCTTCTAAGTAACTTCTTCTTTTGTTCTCTACTTGTCCAGTTTCCTTACGCTGCACACCATAACGGGGATGTTGGAATTGTCCTTGTTGGTGTAAAATACAGTTTTATACCTGCATGCTGCATTTAAACTGTGTTTAATTACTTGTAGTCAAGTCACGTGACATGTTCTTTGAATTTAAACTTGTTAGGTTATAATTTCCATTCAGTAAAATAGATTGCATTCCTATTGAATTTACATCCCTTTAAATTTCAAAACCTAATATTGATCTAGCTTTACCCAATAATTCAACTTCCACCATTAGCAAATACTGCATCCCCTGTGCCTCCCCTTGAATTGAGTAAATTGAATTGTTCTCCTCCTCAGCTTAACTCACTACAAGCCTGTAAGAAATGGTAAAGCCTAAATACTAAGACCACCACCTCATTTGAGGGCAGGCTGGCTTGGGTGCAGAGTACTCTTTAGAGACGGGCTATCACTGCCACTTATTGTGGTTATTTGTCAGTGATCCCCCTGATTATACAGTGAGCATGAATAGACCGCCAGTTGCTGCGGCTTGCCTTCATACCTTGGCTCTGCAATGCTTTTCTGCAGTGAAGTGTGAACATTAAAGTGAATGTGGAGGAGGAGTCCTCACCAGAGGAAGAGTGGTGGGGGGGGGCGGAGAAAGAGTAAGATACCAGCAACGGGAGGCAGATATCAGTGTGCATTGGTAGAACAGAGGTTTCACTGCAAAGAGTATGAGCATCTCAACAGAAAGGGTCTGGGAGTGTCATTCCTAATCTGAGAGGAGTGCTGACGCTTTGGATACTGTCCACCCATCTGGTAGGTTTATCATACTGCATCTGCCTGATCTGCATGCTAATTCTGCTGTTCATGCAGTATAAACGTTTGTATGTATAGAGCATTTGCGATCTATATTTATCAGCAGTCGTATTTGTGTCAACTGATTATAGGAAGCAACAATGTTGTAGCCCCTCTGCTGATATTTAAAGTTTGCCTCTGTTTCTTATTGATAATGATGTGAAATCTAGTGATGCAGTGTCTTCTCTATGGTCATTATTTTTAGGCTCATAATAAAGCCGCATTTGGCAGTGTCTGCTTCAGGCTGCCCTACATCCCCATTGCACTTCTATTTTCTCTCTTTGCTCTGTTATTTTCATTGCTTCTCCACCAAAAATTCAGTCTGCAGTTCAACCACAGTCTGCAAATTTCACAACCTGTTAGGTACTGCACGCTCTGTTATGAGACGATCAAACTCCTGTATACGTGTCTCTGTTTTCTGTGATTCCACCGAGGCTTAAACATGTTCCCTGCTCAGTGGAGTCTTAGCCAAGATATCCCTCTGCAATTGGAAATGTGATATCAGCCCAAACTACCTTTCCTAGTGGGAAAGAAGGGGACTCAGCTTCACCATGCTTGAGAAAGTTAAAGCCTGGCATGAACTCGAAGCTGTGAGGAAAATACCTCTGCAGCAACAGCCAGCTGATATTATAGACCTGCCTCTTTGTAAGGTTAATGAGGAGATATTACTTCATCTCCTCTCACGACTTTAAGTTCCAATTACTTGCCACTGACTGTAATCAGTATATCTTCTTCATTTTGCTCTCAGTCACAATTTTGATTATGTGGATGTAGATGGCAGTACAGTTTAATACCCAAAGGATGCTGAAAGTTTAATAGCAATGCTGAATAATTAATCTTCAGCTTGCTGAGAACTGATACATAAAAGCATAAAAGGCTGAGAGTGAGTCAAAGTAAGCCACAACACATGACGCTTTATTATCTGCATTAACAGCATTTTTGTGCATTTTGATTTTGCTTCACTCTCTTAAAAGAACAGAAGATTGATTTCTTCATAATTTCTAAGGAGACTACCAAATTAAAATCCACTCTGTCCATTTGCAGTCGGAACGTGTCCGTGCTGTAATATCACCCAAGCTCAGTGATTTTTTTTTACAAGCAGTTGCATTTGTGCTACCATAGACACGAAGCATTAATCATTCATCCCGTCTTTCATATAAAATATAAGGCCATTGATTGAGGTAGGATAATGAGCAACCTTTATTCACATCTCTTCAGTTTAGTCAAACTGTTTTCTTTCGTTAGGGTGATTCCAGTTTTAAAAACGTTTTTTCTTCTTCTTTTCTTTCGATTTTGATGTTTGTAGTTTGAGCTTGGTAGACAGTGATGGGTGTCAGCAAATATGTGGATGGTTTTCTTTCTTTAGTCACTTTCATGGCCGGGCATAACAAACAAATAAATATATTCTTAAGAAGATTCTGTTCGAAATATCTGCTTTATATGTGTTTTTCATCTTGCTCAAATTCAATGGTTTACTCTACAAAAAAACTGATTAAAATTATTATTATTATTATTTTTTTTTTTTACATTTTTTCAGCCCATTCTTAAAAGATGATAAATCATTGATTTCTTTTGCGATGTCTTATTAAGAACCAATGTCAGTGTTTGCTTTGAAGTTCACTCAGTAGAAAAATTAGTATTCCCAATAGCTGGAAGCAGTGTATTTGTTTCCAGCTGCCTATAATGGTGCTCAAAATTTTCTGAATAAAATATTTATGGCACAAAAGGCCAAAGCACAATGGGTAAATCACAAACTCTAGGCTCTTATGTGCCCAGCAAGCATTCTTTTTAATGACAACCAGAAGCTAATATTATTACTAAATGACAGCTAGGAATAATAATAATTAAAAACAGCTGATGAAACAGTCCCACATTTTTATCCAGCTGAAATCAGACAAATAGAAGGGCTTGAATAAAATGTTTGGAGATTACCTCATGTGTGTCTCGCTGAGTCACCATTAAGAGCACCTCTTTACTTTTAAGCCCTAATTTTGCGCCACTTGTCTCACAACAATTTGCCAAAAATGGCCGAAAGTGCACCCTGATTTCACTTCATGAAACTGCAGCACATCACAAGCTCTAATATGATATCGTTGCTGGTCAAAAACTGAAAGAGACAAAAAGGGAAAAAAAATACTCTGCTCACCATTTGTCATCATGAACAGATGATCCCTTCTGATGTAATCTTGGCTGAAAGCAAATCCCCTCAAGCAGAGACTAGCTTCTGGTCTTCTGATTTTCACAGAGTGATTTTGCCGGTGAGCATCGCAAAAATTCCTTGAATTACAAAGGAGAGAAGCTCAGTCAGCACCTGTTAATGGATTGATCCACTTAACTGAAAACCACCTGCTTCATATTCAAAACCAGCAGCTGTGATGTATGATTAAACAGCACCAAACTGTTAACAGCAAGTCTCCCAGACATGGAATAAGCCTAGAAAGATTAATAAATATATATATATTTATATTTATATTTAAAGCTGTAATAAAGGGTTTAAGATAAGCAATACCACTTAAATTAATCCTGTAATATTTAAAGGCAACATTACTAGCAATTAAACACTCAAAATATTCCCAGTACATCTGTCAAAAACATCAACAATTAAAAGCAGCCTTTCATTGTTGTCTTATTAATACGTGTAACATGAGCCAACTGGCGATTATTTGGATTTAAAAAAAAATCTTCTGGTGCATGCAGCCCTTTTTTTTTTTGCATACTATGAAAAGTTGTAAATAACTTGTCAAGAAACTACCTCTTCATCATACTGTCAACATCGACCACCAGTGCATAAGCCGATAAGAAAGGGTTTGGCTCGCACAACAGTGTTATCAGTTAATGGGATTTAAGACGTACACAGAAGTGATTCTAAAACCACCGAGATAGTGATGTCTAACATATGTCTCCTTTCTTCTCTCATTCCAGACCTGCGCAATGTCAGACTTTGAGGATTTCAGCTGGCCAGGAGGGCAGGCCAATGTATCTGAAAGCTATCAACTGAACCCCACCAGTGTGATTGTGTCAGTGGTCTTCTCTCTCATATTCCTGCTCGGCACCATTGGCAACAGTCTGGTGCTCGCTGTACTGCTGCGAAGCGGACAGGTCGCGTACAACACGACCAATCTGTTCATACTCAACTTGAGCGTGGCTGACTTCTTCTTCATCATCTTTTGCGTTCCTTTCCAAGCTACCATCTACTCTCTGGAGGGATGGGTATTTGGTTCCTTCATGTGCAAAGTCGTCCACTTCTTTATCAACCTTACCATGTACGCCAGCAGCTTCACATTGGCCACCGTGTCTGTTGACAGGTATTACTTCAAAATGCTTGTTTTGCTGAAATGCTGAATATCTAAGCCAAATTTCACCCACAAAGAACAGAGAAAAATTTGCAAATTATCATATTTAAGAATCTGAAATCAATCATATTTGGTGTCTTTGCTTGATAAATGCATAGCCTGCATATAACGTCTCCCATTTGTGGATAACATTTTGAAGTGAAGTTTGCTATGTTGGCTATTGCCACTTTGTTGTTATTGCTCTCATTTTTCTATCAGCTAAGGCTAGCTGAGACTAGCTTGCTTGGTTAGCAAGATGCATTTGCAATGCTCTGTCTTATTAAACAGGATGATCAGGATGATTTGGCTAACAAGAAAAAGAAATCACACACTCACATATTTCTCTTTAATCTAGAAAATACTAGCTTCAAGTTTAGCCATTAATTACTTTGAGCTAATAAATCATTTGCATAAATTGTCTGTTGTACACAGAAATTACTTCCATCAAATCAACAGCTATGATTGTGTCTCTCACAGTCTGTCCTCTATTGTTAAATTCTAAATGTAGGTATTTGGATATTGTATAAAACATGTTAAAAGCCTATGTTCTTTCTCTAACATCTAAGACATTCAGTGTCTTTGATCCTAATGTGTATCACCAGTGCTTTCTGGTGTCTTCTATCAGAGAGAAAGGAGAACAGGAAAACAAGCAAGGGCATAGATTATTAATTCAAGGAAATGATTTCATGCAAGGACATACATTTATTAAAGAGAGGAAATGAGAAGGATATTGAGGGAACAAATATCTGGGCTCAAATACAAATTTAGTTTGCAGGTGGGATAAAAAAAAAAATGCCTGTGTAAATGATGGAAAATGTGATATTCCACCAGCTACATTGCAAATAAGACAACAAATATAGTGTTAAACAATGGAAGAAGAAAAAATACATAAATCTGCTAAGATTTGGGGGGAAAACTGAACAACTGAATCCATTGTTTTTCATTTCTAGGACATTATAATAAGCCTTCAAAACTCCCTAAGGAAGGCATTGAGAAAGCTTTTATTAGCCCACACTTTGCCTGGTCATGCTGTTAACTTTTTTGTTGCGCTTTATTTTGTTTACTCTCCCGCAATTTTTTTGAAATATTACACATTTAATTTGTCACAGATGCATTTTTCGCATCTGGAGTTTAAACATGGACTCCAGAAGCTAAAAATTATATCCCTCAGAGAATAAGCCGTAAGCCATCATTATAGCTGTTGGGCAGCAATAATCAGTCAATATGAGCTGTAAGTGTGCAGCTGCCCTCTCCAGCAGACCCCCTCTGTTCACACTGGCTGTGTTTACACTCCAGAGGATTCAATAGTAATTTCCCCCTTAGTGTGGAAAAGAACAGTAACACCTGAGTCGGGAGGGTAATGAACATGTCTTGTCTTCTTCCTTCGTCTTTTACTGATAATCAAGGAAAAACAAAACAAAAACAGCAACATCGCATACAAAAAGCTAACTGTAACAGTTTACACCAAGAATCCCCAGCAGACATTAAGCCACAGATAAGCCTGAGGGAACAGCAGCACACACACACACACACACATACACACAGACAAAACGGTGTAAAGGGATGACTAGCTATGAAGGGATGAATGTGCCATCCGCAGGCAGATAATATGTATCCTCTGTTTTTATGGTGCAGAATTATGTATTAAAAAAGGCTCACAGATGAATCATTCATAAATGTTGTTTCTGTTTAAATTCAGTAAAACATTATTTGGATACACAAAGAGTAAATCTCTGCCATAATCGCATAAACAGACTCATTCGTTTCATATTAATCCTTAAAAAGATCATTCAAAGACAATTTCAGCTGGCAGTGAAGAGTAATGTCTGAATACTTGTAGTTTTCCAAACCAGTGAGGTTTCAAGTTACCAGCAGGTTCAAAGTGACTGCTCTTTGAATTTAATGTAAAACACCGTGGCCCCAATTCACTGAGCTTTCAAAAACCAGAAAGGCTGTTTTCTCAGTTTCTAAAGGGCTATCGGAAGTGTCCTACAAATGTCGAAAGCAAGGACATGGACGTTTCTTTTAGAGAATTCCTGCCTTTTGGCAAAATACTCCCTTGGAGAACATATAACACATAAAGCAGCAGGTTAAATATGCCAAATATTTAAAGACAAACCAACCAAGAAATGATGAGTTTCCAACTGCAGAGATAATATGTGATAATCAGTATGCTGTAAGATTATTGAAAGAGACAGCTTTTATTGGAAGCATCATAGTGTCATGTGGGATTTGCGCCTTCATCTCCTACCTGCTGAGTAAAATCAAAAGCACAGCACCAAGCATGTTTTCTGTTATTCCTGCGGTTTTACAATTTATGCAAGTTTGTCTTACTGAAAAGCCTAAAAGCCCTCTCTGTGGATATTACTGTCTGTAAGGTGTCTTATTTAGTAGAACCAACAAAGAGCTGTGGAGTGAGTGAATGATTACCAGTCAACAAAAAACTTCAGTGAGAGTGAATTCATTGTGAATGCATAGGTGGAAAATGTTACAATAATACCTACTCACAGGATCCAACTGCACTGCTCAAAAAATTAAAGAGACACTTTTTAATCAAGTCAGTTAAACTTCTGGGATACTGATCTGGTCGGTTAAGTAGCAGAGAGGGTTGTTAATCAATTTCAGGTACTTTGTTGTCAATGAAATTACCTAGAGGTGCACTAGAGGGGACGTTTTCCCCTACACAACTTTTCTGACTCTCTTTCAGTCTAGTTTTACATTTGGCTGGGGTCATTGTTGCTGCTGGTAGCATGAGGTGATGCCTGGGCCCTACAGGGGTCACACAGGTAGTTCAGCTCCTCCAGGATGGCACTTTAATATGTGCCATTGCTAAAAAGTTTGATGTGTCTCCCAGCACAGTCAGCACATGAGCATGGAGGATATTCCAGGCAGTTACTCTAGGAGCATTAGATAGGACCATAGAAGTTCCTTAAGCCATCAGAGGGTCGGTATCTGCTCTATAAGATGAGCACACCCAGAACACTACAAAATGACCTTCAGCTCCCCACTTGTGTGAATCTCTCTGACCAATCAGAAATAATTTAAGATGTCCTCTGATGGGCCGTGTCCTTACTGTCCAGAACTGTGTAGCCCAGTTGGCATTTGCCATAGAATGCCAAAACTGGCAGGTCCACCACTGGCACCCTATCCTTTTCAGATAGACGAGCAGGTGGGTGAGCAAACGGGACATAGATGAAGGTGTCTGGGGAAGCCATGGAGAACGTTATGCTGCCTGTAACATTGTTCAGCATGACGGTTTTGTTGATGGGTCAGTGATGGTCTGACTACACTGGTTTGTGTCCTGGGTTCCTCCCGGTACATGACAATGCCCAGCCTCATGTGGTGAGAGTATATAGGCAGTTCCCAGAGAATAAAGGAACTAATATCATTAACTGCCCCCCAAACTTGCATGACATGACATCTAATAGAACACCTCTGGGGAGTTATGTTTCAATCCATCCAACACGGTTGCACTTCAGACTGTCCAGAAGCTTGGTGATGGCCTGGTCCATATCTGGGAGGAGGATCCCACAGGACGTGGACGTGCATTATCTCTTTAGGAGCACGCCCCGATGTTGTTAGGCATCCATACAAGTACGTGTGGGCCAAAAGAAAATACTGAGTACCAGTTTGAGGTACTGCAATGAAGTTTTAGTAAAATGGAAAAACCTGCCAAATCATTTTATCCTCTGTGATTTTCAGTATCTTCAGCCCTCTCTAGGTTGATCATTTTCGTTTTGATTTGGCATCTTATCATTCATAATACATTACCCAGTTTATATTAGTGTAGATTTTTTTCCTTCCCTGTTGAGATCTGATTTGTTTTCAAAGTGTTCCTTTAACTTTCTGAGTGTTGTATTGGAAAAGATCTCCAAAAAAAACAGCTGAATGTAAATCTGTGGATTTATAGTACAATCACACTAGAGAAAATAGTGGTTGAACAATCACTGTGACTGTGTGCAATAAAATTCCATTTTTTGTTGCCTTTGAAATTGTTCTTTGAGGAAACTGTCGCTTTCAAGTGACTTTTATGAGTCAAGACAATGAAAAAATGACAAGTCATTGATTTCAGCATCTTGAAGCTCTAGCAGATATTTCACCTTTTATTCCACAACATTGGTTTTACAGCTTTGGTTACTGGTTATTTTGCAAATTAAGAATAAATATTACAGAATATATTGGTGTCTAATGAAGTGTAATGCATTGTTGTCAGTTATATTATCCATGAGTATATACAAGAATTTAAGAGACCTTTGCAACATAATCGCACACTCACGTGAGCTGGTTTTCTCCCTTAAGTGCTTTTGATATGTTGACTGTTTTGTCTTGTCTTGTATGATAAGATTTACTAATTGTGCTTTTACTTAAGTAACATCTTAAATAAGGACAGATCAGTCAGCTTACATATAAACATTTAAAGTACATTACAGCTACATAGGCTAATGATTTGCAGTCACAAGTAATCTTTCACTTTCTACTTTTTAACATATACAGTTGTAAGTTCAGACTTAATTGCTAAAGTTTTTAACCTGTTGTCCCCATTTTTCTATATTTTTCAGTCTAGATTACATCTCAAAAATGTTATTTTCTTGTCTTTACAGGTATCTGGCTATTCGCTATCCTCTGCGCTCCAGGGAGCTAAGAACCCCTTGCAATGCTGTGGTTGCCATGGTAGTTATCTGGGGTCTTTCCCTGGTCTTTGCGGGTCCATATCTCAGCTACTATGACCTGATCGATTATGCCAACAGCACTGTGTGTATCCCCGGCTGGGAGGAGCAGAATCGTAAGGTGCTGGACACGTGCACCTTCCTATTTGGCTATGTCATCCCTGTGCTCATCGTGAGCCTCTCATACACTCGAACTATCAAGTACCTGTGGACGGCTGTTGACCCTCTGGACAGCATGTCAGAATCCAAGAGGGCTAAACGCAAAGTCACCAAAATGATCATCATCGTCACTGTACTTTTCTGTATATGCTGGCTGCCGTACCATGTGGTGATCTTGTGTTACCTGTATGGAGATTTCCCTTTTAATCAGACCACATATGCCTTCAGGCTTCTCTCTCACTGCATGGCCTATGCCAACTCTTGTGTCAATCCCATCGTGTACGCTCTGGTCTCCAAACACTTTCGCAAAGGTTTCAAGAAAGTGTTCAGCTGCATCCTCAGTAAAAATGGGAGAAATAAGGTTCACGTGGTTCATGTAGCCAACACTGTGCCTGGGTTTGAAGCCGGCTCTACGGAGGTGTCACAGATGAACGAGGAGAACGTGCGACAGAATGAATGTGAAATGATCAACAGGCCAGTCGCAGAGCCAAGAGAAGCCACTGTGTCCCTGAATTTGCCCTTTCAGCAGCAGACTTGACAACTAATTCAGATTGGCTAAATTGGCTCAGCACAGATTGCCTTTTGTGAAAGACGTTGCAGCTAATGTTTAAAAATGTACAATGGTGATATTCATATTTTTGATGGCAAACAAGATGAACGGGGATTTGTTAATATTTGCAGAGAAAAAATATTAAGGAGCATACAGCTAGTCCACTACAGAAATGTATTTGTTTTATCGTTTACCTAAACATATATTTTATATCCCAAAACGACTTCCTGTTACTTAGAAAGTTAGAAATGGTTATTGTTTAGCTAAATGAGAAATGTTCTCACTTTTCCCTGTCTTCACTATTTGCCTTAAACATAGTTTGCACTTTAACTCATATCGTCATTTGTCACAATGTATGAGACTTCATATTGTCCTAGCACTTTCTAGGAGCAACACAGAACCTGTCCCATAATGTTATGGTATGCTTCACCTTTTCCTTTCTTTCAAAATGATCCCAAAAAATCTTAAAAAGTTGGCAACTGTGGAGGGAATTTCATGTGAGTCAGCACTATATGCTACTTTTCTGACTTCAAACAGGCTTTTTCACGGAGGATTGGGGTCCCTCTAGAGCTCAGGCATCAAAGTCAGAAAAATGGCAATGCACAGCAAAGCAGTGCTCCTCCTCCATATAAAGACCATCTTATGGGATTCATTAGCATTTCCAACACCATGTTCAACTGTAGATTTCGTGTTCAGGTGCTTCAAGCCCTCATATGGCATTTACCCAGCATTAGCTCAATTTTAGCTGCACTAAATAAAACATTTTGACCTACTTCAACCTCCAAGTCATTAGGGCTCCATAAGTGGAGCAGAATGTTATTTGGGTTCATTGTTTTTGTATTTTGCATGAAGATGCTGTTCTGTCTTTTCAAGATATTGGCAGTTGGTACATGTTAAGTAAAAAGAAAATTTTTGGTATCAGCAGAATTTGATACCAAGCAGTTGTTGGTAGAAATCTTTTTTAAAAACTGGACATAGTTTATTGCTATAATTGTATTTTGTGATTAAAATATTCATGGCATGTTTGGTGTGAAATGCTATATTTAAATAAATATGTTTCTCAAAAAGCATACTTATATATTGAGATTTATGTATTTTAAAATGTATGTATTAAGTGTATTTTATTTGTGTATTAAAAAACTGTGAACTGGTTATCATATTTTGCTTTATTTTTCCAAATCAAAGCACGCCCGCAGGGTTGTCCCTCTTTTGTGTTGCTGTATGGTTGTCTCCTACCTCAGAGCTGTAAAAAGCTTCTTTGTTGTCTTCTGTTCAGGTTGTGCAAGACGCAGTTTTCACCTTGAAAGATTGGACTTCTTTCAAGATGCAACATGTTTCTTTGCAAAATTATACTCAAGTGTGTTTGCTGTAAAAAAAAAAATCCCCATCCCATCCTACGGTATATAGCTTACTTAAGTATATCTCTGTTGTACATTTTAAGAAAATATATTTAAATAAATATCTATCAAAGTGATTTAAAACACAATGTATATCACACCTAAAAAAACAAATAAACTATTTTCTGCTGTGAAACTGTACTGAGGTTATTTATTAGAAGCAAAATAAGCTCTAGGAGGCCTCACACATGGTCGAACAGTGGTTAGGTCGATTGTGTCACAGAAAGAGAGTCCTTTGTGCAAACCTGTGTGGAGTTTGCATCTTCATATATTTTTTTTTATCAAGGTGCTCTGGTTTCTCCTGCCACCAACAAAAATGCTAGGGTCAGTGCCATCTATCTTTGCTTATCTTATACTAAATCCAAGGAGTTCTGTTTAACACTTGAGGTAAATAGAATTCTTTCTGATTTCTCCAGTGCAACAGCAGAAAAAATGTTTTTTTTCTCTCTTCTTTTGCAACACTCACTGTAGCATTAAAGTGTTTGTGTTGAATATCTTTAAATGCTCTTCTTGTCCACTCAGTGAAGAAATATTTCACTTACTGTGAAGCTTACTTCATAAAACATAGCATTAAGCAGCTCAAAGAATATTTAACATCTAGGTCATTCAACTGAACATGAATGAAAGGTTATTTGTAAGCGAAAGCTTTCGAAAAGTCTATTTTTCAGGTTTTTACGTTTTTGTTTACTAGATAATGCTATCTCTGTTTCCACACAAAGCAAAGATTATAGATGATCTCAGAGCAGTGAAAGCAGAGTCAGCAGCAGCTTAGCTGGCATGTCAGTCTCCCATCAGTTTCCCTTCAAAGACTAGAGTGTTATTCACAATCTACATGTACAAACAACCAGAAAGGCTGCTGACCTCACAGCTTGAGCAGCACCAGGTTTTGTTAAATGAAACAAAACAGACATGGGAACAAAAGATTTCCAATGGCTGCCACAAAATGGCAGTAATATGAATGATGGATGCAAACCAGCAACAAGCTTTATGATAGAACAGTGGTAGATATGTGAGAACAGGGATTACTTTCAACTTTGTAGGTTTCAGTTGGTGTCTATGTTTCGATATCAATGGGCAAGCATTGCTCGGCTTGCTTGTCCTGAAAGAATGCTACTGCTAAGAAGAGAATTTTACATCTACATTTAGATGAATTCATAGTTAGATATATTCACTTTATATTGTAGCAGAACATTACTGTTTCACATTTTTTACTTCTGTATTTTTATTAAATTTTGAGGGAGAGTTTCCCAAATGCAGCATTTTAATGTGCAGTCTTTTCCAGAGGGGGACTCCTAGCTTAGAAACTCAACGGTCCATATCTGTTCTCTTCCACAGGGACAGCAAAATCAATTTGGTTTTTAACTGTGTTCACTTGTTTGCTGCTGTATGTTGTTAATTACTGTGTTGCTGCTGGAGGAAGAGATATTAACAAACACATGCAGCATACCAGAGGAGTTCCCCAAGAGACCACTGCTTTAATGAAAATAAAGGGCAAAGCCAGAGGCATTACAGGCAATGTTGCATTTTGAATGAAAGCTACTAATGAATCAATGAAGTGTTAAACCAGTCAGTACACTGGAATGTTGTAAAGATGTTGCAGAGACATTTGGCATTACACTCAAGACTTAGCTGCAGATGTCTGCTGAGCGATCTAAAAGATTTGTTAGGTTCACAAGGATAAGTACATCATGGATAATAAAGTACAATAAGACACTATCAGCTATTTGAATCCTTAATGGAAGGCCAGAACAAGAGAGACTACATTATAGCATCAATCTGTTGCAAATATATATAAATATCAAGGAAAAAGGCATCATTTAACGTAAAACCGACACTCGGTCATTTGAGTATTTGTACATCTGCGATAGATAGATAGATAGATAGATAGATAGATAGATAGATAGATAGATAGATAGATAGATAGATAGATAGATAGATAGATAGAAACCGGAAACTGGAAACTTTCCCCAGAGATTTTACTGGATGCGATAAGAAAATATTCCCCACACCATTACATCACAACCAGCAACCTGAACCATGGATATGAGGCAGGATGGATGTATGGTTTCAGGCTGTTTACACCAAATTCTGACTCTACAATCCAGATTTTGCAGCAGGAATCGATACTCTCTTTTATTTTCTCTTTAACTTTCAGACCATTCTCTCTAAACCTAGAGACGCATGTGTGGGAAAATCCCAGTAAATAACCAGTTTCTAAAATACTAAGACCATACCACGTTGAGAATCACTTAAATACCTTTCTTCTCCATTGTGGTTCTCGGTTTGCACTTCAGCACGTCATCTTCAGCATGTTTATGTGCCAGAATTCATTGAATTTATCTTAACGAGCAACTGAACAGGTGTGCCTAATAAAGTGGCCACTGAGTGTATATAGAAAATAAGTGGTGTAACTTCCTTTAACATTGTCATGTAAGGTCTTAGAGAAGCATATTTTACATCAGAATCTCAAACACACACACAAATAAACGCTTTTTTGGTGACTGCCAACATTTTTCAATAGCTGTTGTCACAAAAAACAGGTTATTGTAAAAAGTATTTTACACCTGTGGTCTTTTCTGCCTTCTATATATCAGACGGAAGTTGAGAAAAGTGTCAACACTTTCAGTAGCTTCTTTATTGTAGAAGATTAATGTACTATTCCTGATGGAACTATGCTTTAATAGAAAAAAACACCTCTTACCTGCAGATGACTAAATGCGTAGCTACAAAGTAGGATCACTGTGGGTGTCTTTTTTTAGTGAATGATAATGCTTCATGCCAGAAAGATGCACAAATTAGCCCTCTTAGGTTGGAAGTGATTCAAGGAAAGTTATACTTACGTCACTGACAACCTTGACAGGGTCTGTGATGGTTTTATGGTTGCTTTGGAAACCACTCTGCAGTTTGTGTTAGAGGTTGCTTAAGGATACAATCGTATTGCAGTTGCAGTTTTACAGCTCCTTTTTTCAGAAACTATAAAACCTCTTCAGGTCAGTGCTTCTTCTAATGTTCCAAAGGAATGTTTTTGGTTTGTTTTGGGGTTTTTTTGTTTATTTAATTTCATGTGGCTAGTTATCTCACCAAATGTGAGTAGTTTGTAACTATAAAACAGCGCAAGACTCAGTGAGTCAACATTTATTAGCCCAAAGACAAGGAAAAATGCATAATCTTACATCATAAGGACAAAGGGGCAATGTTAAAAAATAAATACATAAATAAAACATTAAAATCTGAATTAAAATGGCTGAAGAAATAAAATATGATCTGGAGATCGATTTCTCTTTAATGACCCAAGGTATTGGATAAATATCAAATTTAGGGCTAAATTTGAGTTCAACTACATCCAGTTAGAAAAAACAAAAATCCACTTCCTGCAGATGCATCATTCTCATGTGTAATGTATATAGTCATCTGAAGAGTACCTGATAATTGGTAACTGCATTTGTAAGGGCCCAAGCATTCAAAGGAAATACTGGCAGAAGGTATTATGTGGGTTTTATTCTTCCTCAAAAAGACAAAAATAATTTTAAAAACACATAAAAACTGACTGTTTTAGGAAGTGTATTTTAAGAGTGGGCTTATAAAAAGTTAACTAAACTAACTGTACTACACAGAACAGACAAAAATAATAGTTAACAAAATAAGACCTTAAAAAATAAGAAACAGCTTAATCTATTTACTAAAACATTTTAAATGCAAAGGGGTAAACCACTGCAACAATAAATAAATGTGATATAAAGGAATGTAATTCTCCCTCATGCAGTCAGAGTAGATGGTTAGGTCTATTTTGTTGACCTATCCATTAGCACTAGCTCTATTCTCTGACTCTGCTTTTACTCAAACCAGGAAGGACTGGAGTAGCTGACATGTAACTCCAGAAAAATAATGAATGCAACTTGTATAAATCAATGACAAAACAATCTAAATCAAATGTTTGCCTGATCATTTGATATTGAAATCATTATCAAAATATTTATTTCTGCAATTGCATAGCTGATTATTTGCAGTATAACTTTAATCGGTGACTTCATGATGACATTTTGTGCATTTATGTCAATGATCAGAACATTTTAAATGTTATTAACTTATATGAAACTATTTTCTCTTAACCTTCTGTACAGAGGTCATGTGACTACAGTCTTAAAGCCTTTATAGACCAATTCACATATATTCCTATATATTCCTTAATGTTTAAACCCAGTGACTCACTGAATAAGGTTACAGACTAATGGGCAAAATGACTCAAAGGAGGAGGAGAGTGAAGTAACTAGTGTCGATTTTCAGGTCAGAGTGCCTCAGGCAGATCAAGTGTAGCCTTGTCATGTAGTTTCTTTGTGAGGTGAATAATCACATCAAAACTGCCGCAATGCTATTGTGCATTGTGTACACAATAGCAATTGCATACTGTTCTATACACAAATGCATATCCATATAGAATTTTTTATGTCTTCTACTAGAAAGACAAAAGTACAGAGAGAATTAGCATAGAAATAGTCTGATTGATAATACAATTCATATTACTTTCTTTCATTTAACTCAATCAGGAGATGTTAGTCACCTAAAAAGACCCCCCCACCCACCTCCTCAAATATGGTCATAAACCATAGCAACATAACTAACAATATGGCAGCATCAGCAGAGATGTTGCCTTATTTGCTCTCAGCATCATGTTCATTTAAGCAACTCTCCATTCTATAAAATGCTGATCAGACTTTATGTGTTAAGTGACAAACACAGCAATTCCTGGTAATCTATGCAGGAAACTCATCGCTGCCAATGAGAGTGAGGAGGGATTAACGCTGCTACCTGTTCCTCGCAGGAGATTTGTTTTAATGTTATTTTGTAAAACTGGTTTTTTTCTTTTCTTTTCTTTTCGGTCCAAGTTTGAGATGTGGGAGGAGATCTTCTGGTTCAGCTGTTCACTCTCTCTGATACAAATACACATATTACACACACTAAATATGATTCACATGAATCAGTGGTAATTGTGCACAGAAATTCATTTCACTGTAGTTGTGCAGCTTCCAATCCATGGGTTTGGCCAAATTATATCCTAAAGCCTCAGCAATACTGCTTTATAAAACTTTCAGTCCCAGAAAACCCCTTTGAACTGAATTGAACTGAGCAGTGTTTGCATCCTCCATTCTTGTAATCTTCTAATGTTGGTGAACAAAACTCAGCAGGATTTCCCAGCGAGATTCTGATTTCTTCACATCCACAATATCCTTTCTTTCTTTATACTCAGTAAACACTTTGAGCCACTGTTCATTTTTCGTGTATAGCATCCGATATGCTTGTCCTAACCATTTCGCTTGGAAGAATATGAGTGTTATGTAAAAATAAGGTGCAGCAAATCTATTATTACCAGCACACTGTGAGTGCCATCTACGGTCTGCAACAAAACACTGCAGTTGCACCAAGCTGCTGCTATCTGACGCATGGTATGATTAACAGCAGTGACAGTGTGGACAGCATTGTTTTCACCTAATGAGTCTGTGCATCTATGCATGTTGATAATCACAGCGAAATAAGGGCCTGGAGATGACTACTACAGCAGTAACTACCAAAAAGTTAGGTGTGGTTGGTGGTGTACGTCTGTTAACAGATTTTTTCCACGACGCAGTCATACAAGAACGAGTGGCTGGGATCAAAATAGAGGTCAAGTTTACAGATCAATGTGGTTTGACCCAAGAGTAATGATTAAAGGATACTGGAACTATGGGGTCAAAGGGTTCCATGACCCTTTCCACAAAAGATGGTTGAATATCCAGTCTCTTTAATATTCAGTATGTAATTGGCTATTTAAAATAAGTTTACATTTTACATATCATTATCCTGGGGGCCTGCTCATTGGTGTCACAGGTCACTCCATCCATATGGACTGGAGCTCCAACCATAGGTTGTATATGAAAGATAGAAGCCTGATAATTAATAATAAGTAACAGACAAGTCGAATGCTAAAATTCTTACCGCTACCACACTCAACAAAACAAAGGCACAATTGTTCTCTAGCGGTGTGTATCATGCAGTACTGTAGTGCTCCAAAAGCCATCAACACCCATAATTTGGTTGAAAGATTAAATGACTCAGATGGGTACAGTTGCATGTGTCAGTACACTAAGATCATAACTTTAAGCTACAACAATATGAAATGTTTTAACAGTAAATGAAAGCTCAACCTACATACAGTTGTGATGGAGGAAGAAATTAGCTAATGTGATTTTTTCTCTACCAGCCTGTGTGTTCATTTTATAGCTGAAATTAGCCTGCTTTATCCTAGGGTTAGCACTTGTTTTAAACTATAGCTCCAGAATGTGCTGCACTTTAAATGCTCTTATAGAAATAGTACAGAATTCTTAGCACCCCAAGTATTCCCAAATTGCTTTTAAATAGAGCAAGGATTTTTTTAAAAACATTTAGCCTCACTGATTCTAACAGTCAATTGTGTATCTTTTTCTTTTCTGGATGGCAGCCTGCAGTCATTTGTTTCAGTTTTCAACAAGTCTCACACACGTCTGTGCCACGTCTGGCATGGACCTCAACCTTCAGTTCACCCCACAGATAAATGGGATTTAAGTCAGGCCTTCGTGCAGGGCAGTCAGTAATGTTCACTCTGGTCTTCTGGAGGCTGTTCTTCACCGGGAGCGACATATGTTTTGGGTCACTGTCATGTTGGAAGACAAAGCAATGACAAATGTAAGTAGCGTCTCTATGCCCAGAGAGCTCTCGCTTCATCTCATCTGACCAAAAACACTTGGGAAAATTTTGACAAAGCCTTTAAATTTCCTAGCACGGCTACAAATTTTATTGTGCCACAACATTTACTACTATGTAACCAGTTCAGCAAATAAAGACGCAACGGAACAATTTGTATTGAACACAAGTGCTTTTTTAATTGCAAGAATTCATTGTCCAGGTACCTCAAATGGTTACCATGCCAGTCAGTGAACAGAAACCGGTCCAGGGTACTGAATGTGACGATTGGGCTGCTGGTCAGGGGCAATTTAAATTTTACATATTTACATTAAAAGGTGGAACCGTTACAAATACTGAACTAAACTCATGGCAATGAAAAATTAAAGCTCGTCCCCATATCCCTCTGAAAGTTACACTAAAGGCATCATTAGCATAGCAATAAAGGCACTCTGCTGTTTGTTATGCACATACTGAACTTAAATAAGAGAAGTTCACTTTTGGGACTTTTACAGTAAGACTGATGATAGAGTTGATATTTTAAAAGAAATAATAATGGGAATTTTAAAAAGTTGTATTGTTAAATGCACAATTTAACAGGCAAATGACAAAAGAAGGTTAAAGCACTTCATATATTAAGCTGATTTAAATTAGAAATCTAAAAACAGCAGCATGTCAAAAAAATAAAAGCAGGCATTCTTTACACAAGGTTCTATGCAACAACGCATACAATACTCACTTTAAATTCAAGGCCCACCGGTCTTTCCATTGCAAAGGAATACACGCTTATTATAGCACATTGCTTCAGCACAATGAGGAAGAACAGAAAATAAGAAAAAATAAAACATGGAGGCCTCGATCATAGTGTCACCATAGATACCCTAGCTGACTTTTTTTGTGAGAGATATTTCAGTATTAACCTGGTGCCAAAATAAAAAAGTCAGAAAATACAAACAGGTGGAAAAACACCATAACCACTGCAGTAAAATTGTTTTATTCAAATATATTAAAGATTAAATGTTTTAAACCCTGTTACTTGGATAATACATTTTACACGTTTGTATATTATGAAACTGTCCAATCTTTTTTGAAACAAGTTGCTGAAATCAAATCAGTGCTGTAGGCTTTCACTTACAGCTATTTTGGAAACGAGGCTTCAACATTTATGAGCATTTGCCTACTTTTCCTCCTCTTTGGTTTAATGTGTCCGTCACAATTATACTAAATGTCAATAAACACGTCCTGTCAGGCACAATATGTGGCTGTTATAAGCTAAACAAGGCTATCGAGTAGACATGAGCTCTTAGTGCAGTCCTTTATTAATGAACCAGCCAACTAAGGACCTCCAAGTTGGAAAAGACAAAAAACAAACTTGAAATTGATATTGAGATGCTTTTTGGCATCAAGATGTCCAAACAGATTCTATAATTAAAACTTATTTACCTCAAACAAGCAAAAGTCTGATTTTTAACTGGCAATAGCAGTTTTACGCAAGGTTGATAAATAATTAAAACCAAAAATCTGCAAAACCTTTAAAGATCTCGTTCTGTTTCAAATGTTGGCTTTATTTAATTTATTGATACTGGCCTTTTATAGCCTGACAGTTCTTATGTGAAGTCTTTAATTATATCTTTTTTTCTATTTAATGTGCTTATGTTGACTTAAAAAACACAAACGCCTAATGTGGGGTTTTTGTTTTTTTTTTTGATTACGTAACCAAAATTATAAACCAAGTTGCATCTCACCTTGGGATTTTTAATCACAACTTTTTTGTCACTATTATTGCATCCATTGTCACCCGTTAAGTCTAATTTAGAATAAAAGCAATGTAGTGGACAAATGTATAAGAACATAGCAATAAGCCACACTTACATGCCATATACAGCAAAACAGAAACATAAAATACAGATTACAATAAACAGGAATCCAACTGAATAAAGCTGCATTACTGTTTTATTGGATTATATATTGAGCATCTCATGTTTGTGAATAGCATGGAGGATATGGTTGTTCTCCGTTACAGTCACCTATACCAGGGAAAACAGTGGCTGAGAGATTGTGGCAAAAAAATATATATATTTGAAGCCACATGCAATAAACTTGTGATCTTCTTGCCTTTGTAACGGTTGCTTCAACCAGATTTGTGATGCAGTAAGCTGCTGTTTTTAAAGCAACTTTCATTGGGGTCAAGTTGGCAATAACACGCAATAAATTGCTAAAAAGAGAAAATCTGTTGCCAACTACATGCACAGAAATTCGCATTAACTACTTACATTCAGAGTCCAGCCAGAACCTCACAGATATGAAACACAGATTCCTCCAAAAATAGTGGCATAGTCTGCAGGACAGTAATTTAACTGCAAAATAGCACAGGTGCTTGACAACCTATCAAGTCCCCTAATGCAAAACGATGCAAGGCAGGAAGACTGACTCAGAATGATTGGACTATGTTTGCAGTCTGTCTGCATTTATAAATTAAATGGCAATTATTTGTCAGTCTTTGCTAATAAAGAGCAACTGCAGTCAGTCCAACTCAAATCGTGATTGCTTGGCCCTGTTCAAATAGCAGAGGTGATCAAAAGTGGTCACCCACAGGTTGAGAGTGTTGCACATTAAACCACTGGTGGACCAGCTTGCAATCCAACAGCAAACAAATTCAGTGCAATCAGACTGTTTTTTCTAGTTGCAAGAAGGCTGTCATCCTACTTTTACTCATGTGTGGCTGAGCCATAAGGCAGACATTATAATCTGTTCTGTATTGGACTTTTTAAATACATTAATAAAATGTGACATTCCCGCACTGGGTTGAAGCACAATCCAGGGGTTTCTGTTTTCCTATACGTTTCTTTAGAAGGTCTAGACAGAGTCAGTAGTATATAATATAACGAACAAGCAGTCTGATTTAACGCCTCTAAATAAAGTTCTGATAAGTGAAGTATTAAAAGCACTTAGAAAATCACTAACATTAGCGTCCAGAGGGCTCTTACAATTAATGAAAAAAAAGAAAATAAGAATCAGCCTTATCGAGGATTCGGATCGTCTTCACGAGGGGCAACGCTTCAGCTTTAATTAGGTTTAAAAGTAGCAATTTAAATACTTAAATAGATATAAAATTTTTGCTGTATATTAACACAAACTGTACACATCTGGTATCAATACATATAAAAATTACAAGTGCAGTTATTTTAGAAAGGAAACCCTTTGATAAGTCATTATCAAAAATACGTAGCATTAGTAGCACTTTTTGTTCTTGTTTTCTAGTAAACTTTACAATGCTACATTACACTCCAAGAAGAAAATGGGATCTTTCTTCTTCAAGTCCAACTTCACTGCAGCCGTGATACAGAATCCCTTTTTTCTCTCCTCCTATCCATTCTCCATTGTAAAGCACTTCCTCTTCACCATCCACTTGCTCCTCAGTCCATGATACGCTGGCTAGTTGGCTCTCTCCTCTTTAAAATTTAGTCAACTTTTTCCACTTTGCCAATAATCTTCTCCTCAAAGATGGGCAGGATAGCGTCATCTTCACGTACCTCTTCAAACACCACCCCACAGTCAAACTCATCGCTTACCTTCTTGAAATAATACCTAAAAAGAGTAAAAAATAATACAAGGTCAACTTGACTTTCTTTGATACCAGAAGACACCCGCATGTTACCCAGTAGCACCGTGAGTCTCACCTGTAATTTCCTTTCTTTGTTAGCAGTTCTTTGAACTGGCCCAGCGTGACAACCCTCCCTTTGACAGAAGTCCTGTAAGGTATCAGCTCCTCACAGAAGTAGTACGCCACAGTAATGTTTTCACATGGCTGCTTCTTAGTAGCTTTATGTCTGAAAAGAGTAAAGAGAGAAATTTTTTTTTTAGAACATTTGAAGTTCCCTCATGTCCAGGCTGTTCAAAGCTATTCGAAACATTTTTCACTTAAAAGACACACAGAGGGAAAAAGTCCACTTTGAATAGAGTTTGCTGAGACTGAGAGGAGTAACAGTTGTGACAAATTCAAGTTACTCAAAAAATTGCAAAAAAATCACAGCAATAGATGGAAGAACAGGGGAAAACAGACTAATCAAATTCATGGACTGGAAAGGAGGTTTACATTTATGCTACAAACTTGATCAATTATATAACTTTGTCTGTTTTCTAACAAACTAAATTCACGCTACAGAAAGTTTCAGATTTTTGTCCACAAATTTATAGCCTGTGATTTCATGATGAATCAAGGCCAATAATCACAGCTGAGAGATGTCAATGAATAAACAGCTATCATTAGTCAACATGTTACTGTGGGAGTGCATTTACATAGCATCGCATCCATCTGGCCTCTAACAGATGGCAAAATGCAGGTGGCCGTTTTTCAATCGATCTAAACACACAGCTTTCATTATAGGATACATACATTGGTTTTGATACATTCATATTAATACATCTCCGCCGCGTGACTTTCTCTTTTGTGCAAGAATTGCAAATTAAGCCTGATAGTCACAATTTGCTTCAAAAAGCCCTCATCCTTCTGAGTCCCAGCTAGTCACGCAAACACGACACGCATGCTTTTGGATTCAGTGTCACATTTACCAAAGATATCATTATCCACCACCTCAAATATGGTTCCTCAAGTACACATCCATAAATCAAGTTATAAATCACAGAAAGATTGGAGAGAAGATTCTTGTGACTCCAGAATTTCTGTGAGAACCAAGCTTTTAAGCTTCTTTAATAAGACACTTCAAATAATCTAATAGTAAACAGCACAAAGAGCATAAAAGCTTCCGAGTCTGAAAAGTGAAGAAAATCCAATCTGGAGAAATCTGAGGCAAAACTGCTTTCAGCTCTGACCTCAGTAAACACTTTCCTGATGAGTTTAGAGCAGCTGTGTCAACTGTATGGCCTGTGGGCCGGATATAGTTGTATCAGGCCCGTGAGATAATTTCATATGTCAATTATTAATGGCCCATTGGTATGTGCGAGCTGAATCTTCAGCCCTGCTGAGAATCCAGGAAGATAGTGGGACTTTATTTTGATGGGCACACCATTCGGCCGATCACATGCAAAGACCAACTGTGATCGTACCATTTTGTGAAACAAGAAAGGGGGGCAGACGTTCTGAAGATAGCACGTGTAGGCACACCGATTTCAACTCAAGCATGTCGGGAAAAAGTGAAGAAAGGAGCAAAACGTAAAATGAGCATCATCAAGGTGCATCTGAGCGCAGTATTTATTAAATTAGGAGCTGCCTAAAGTGTTTCCTGTTTTTATTTTCAGCCATTTTCCACCATGGAGGACAAAAAATGTCAAACTTGTCCAGGCCTTAAACCTCATGTGCGTTCTTCATAGTAGGAGAAAATGCATAAAAATAAGGCTTTTATATAAACTCGGAATAAAAAACCCACTTCCTTGAAAGAGACCTAATTTACAATACTGAATATTACATAAAATAAACTATATACAAAGTGTCTTTGAATGGCAGAGATGCAGGAATATCTGCATGTAGCACAGAGCCATGGCTCAGTGTCTAAATGAGTCTCACAGGCCTGAATGTGCGCTTGAAGCCATTTATAATTCTTACTTTGTTTGATCGACTGCTCACCACAAACAAGCACAAGCAGAAATTTTGGACTTTTAACTGTATGTTCATATTTTTTGCAGCTTTTCCTACTGATAAAAACCTCCCTTGTGGCCATTCATACTACAAAAGTAATTAAACAATAAATAATCAAATGACAGATAAGTTTCTGCTTTTCACTTTCTACTATAGACATGTTTTTATGACTACAGCTGAAAAAAAGGACAGTCTGGGCAATGAGCTAGCAGAACTTTTTTTTGTAATTTTACACATTTATTTCTTACAATTTAAGTCCAAAGAGTCATGCTGACAGATTTCTTTCTTTGTCGCAGGAGCCTTTTCGTTATCGTGTAGAAAAACAGTTAAACACGGAACTTCTTTACACTGACAGGTAGGCGGAATTTCACTGGTCCGGCCCACTTAAGATCAAAGTGGGCTGTATGTGGCCCGCAATGTAAACCTGACACCTCAGGTTTAGAGGCTCCGTCACGCATGCTGGGTCACACTTGATAAAGTTCATTTTGTAAAATATGGTCCATCTAAAAGGATTGGAGGATTCTCCAGTTTATGCTTGTGCGCTAATGAATCGTGAATAACAAGTTCAGTTTCAAAATATTAAGATGGTGATGACGAAAACGCTTTACAAGAAAATAAGGGCCCAGCTTTTATACTGCCTGTGATGCAGGGTTTTCAGTATACCCCCCAGCCCACAGCTGTCTCACCAAAAGTATCAGAAACAAAAACCACATGAGTGCTGTTGAAAAGAATCGTTATTATTGCTACTATAATTCCTAAATACTTCATTTTACTGCAAACGATTATCCTTCGTATTTTCTGTATTCCAATTTTGGTGTCATCTTTAAGTAATTTCAAGGTTTAGAGGTGCGTATTGGAGTTACAGAAAGGTTCGGTCAGTAAATGAATCCCAGTCCTCGCAAATCTAACAGGAGGATTCACCCACTGGTGGTGTCACGTAATCTTTCTTTCATCTGCAGTTCTCATGCTTTTCCTCATCTGTTAAGCAGCTATCAGAGAAGGCAGTCAGACATCAAACAGAAATATGTGATTCTCAAATAACATCAAAAACAGATCCTTTCTGTAATACTCTAGCTAGTCTGCCTCTCCGGGAACACAGAAAACATACACTCCTACTTCCTCTGTGATCTAATTTTTTTTGTGGTCTTCACAGGAACTAATCACCAAGAAATCTGATGTTTTCAGCCTTCAAGTCTGATCAATGTATTTATGAGTATTTGAGGAAATGTTATACCTTATACCATAAAAGTATTCTTCCCATTGGCTGCCACATAAAGTTAACAGTAAAACCACTGTTATTAAATTAGTAACAATAGTGCAAAAAGCAAGACTGCAGAAAAGTGCGTAAAATGTTCTATTTGTCCGTTATTTTCCACTGACTTAACATATCGCATACAATGTTAAAAGCTACTTGTGGAACACAGTGGACGTACTCGGGCTCGGAGAGCTCGCTGTCTGAAACTGCAGGTACAACGCTGAGCTGAGGGAACTGTGCGGGCCTGACTGCTGTGCGACCCCTCTGGATCACCTCCAGTACATACCTGAGAGACCAAAAAACCCCAGTGGTTAGACACAGACCAGCTAAAAAAAGAGGTGCACAGGCTAAAGATTTTCACTAGATAACAGGGAAAGGGCTGGCTTTCTCTTCTCTGGCTCAAGTAGCATATATAAATTACGATCCCTGACATTCAAACCCTTTTCAAACCGTTTACACAAGCTTGTCTGTGCCATTTAAATCTCTCTGTATTTCACAATATATCTGAGATTTATATCTGCTGACAGCCAGCAGTGACTTAGTTCCCAGAGCTGAAGAGGGCAGCAGCTGTCACAAGTACGACAGAGCAGGGCACAGATATGGCAGAATATTATATTCTTTGGAAAAACTGAAGAACTAAAAAAGTGGACATGAGTCATATCTGTTCTCTTACCTTTGCTTAGGCTGCAACGTTCCGGACTTCATCTTCTCCTCCTCGAGCCGCCGGCAAACCTCCTCCAGCTGAATGAGGGGGCTGGGAGCTGGGTTGGGCGGCATGGTGGGATCCTGGACGAAAGGGTGAGACGGCTGCACGTTGTTCCGCAGCTGGCCACTGAGGCACGGATGCATCGACCCTGACCGCTCTGTTGAGCCGAGGCGGGAGCCTTCATGTCCAACAGTCCTTTTGGACCCAGTGGTGCTCCTATGATAAAAAACACATCAGCAATTTACTTCTTAAAATAAGGAAACAAGCTTATCTTAGATTTTGAATTTTTACTTTGTCTTGTTCAAGATACACTAAAAAAAACACTCAAGCACTGGAAAAGAAGAGCCAATATTTTAAACCAAGAACACAAAAACACTGGTGACGTAGCAGCATGAGCACATGCCTAAAAATGCTTTCGTTTTATTTAATTTTAAAAAAAGGAAAAAAAATGCACGTTCTCTAATAAAAGCTAATCACTGACCCATATGGGCTTCTCTTATGTTGAACCATTTCTTTCTGTCCTTCCATCAGCCACAAAAGGATCTTCTGGTTTTTCTCCATCTCCTCTCCAGGCCCCGGCATGTCATAAGGCCGCAATTCCTCACCTCTCTTGAATGCTCTTTTACACTGTGTGCCACCTCTCCCGCTGTAAACAAGAAAATAAATAACTGATAAGTAGAAAACAACAGGTATTTTCCATGTGTAAATTCAGTTTTTCTTAGTTTGTTCCTTACATGTACCCTGCATACTCCATGGGGTTGG
This sequence comes from Etia nguti, assembly GCA_015106755.1. Lineage (NCBI taxonomy): Eukaryota > Metazoa > Chordata > Actinopteri > Cichliformes > Cichlidae > Etia > Etia nguti. Next base: position 15,884 of record VUQG01026478.1, on the reverse strand, counting down.
ATCCCATGCCGTCTGCATAGCTGCGAGACTTCGATCCATAATGACTTGACTCGATGCTCCAAGGAAAGCTCCCATGCACATGCGTGACTAAATCAGCCTCCACCTGCTCTTTGGGCTTGCCCACGCTTGTGTGGTGGTTATGGTGTTTGTGGTGGTACAAATGGCTAGTTTCTCCCTTGAAACCGTGCCTGGATGGATGTTTACCCTGGCCTGGCAGCCCAATCCCTTTTATCCCTGGGAAACCGTCTGGTGAGCGCAACTTTGGAGTATGACGCCCGGTTCCTGGCGACTGGCAGCCCGGGGTCTTCATGACTCGCTGCACGTGGTCGTCCAAGATGCTCTCTGGGTTTTCTTCATGAGCATCTCCGAGAAAAGGACCACTGTAGGTGTTGTCGGCATAGCGGGGGTTGTAATTCTGTGAATAAGCACCAGGGGGGAACCTGTGACTGGATAATGATGTTGCTGTGGCCATCATGACTTCGTCACCCTCCTCTTCCTTTAGCACAAACACACAAACACATATACACACAATGTAAAAGATAAAACCTTGAAATAAAAATCTAAATAAAGATAAACACAAGATATAACACAAAGAAAACACAAAAAATGCTAACCTAATTTATAAATAATGTATATATACTTGAAGCATGGGTTACAATGAACACCTAAATCATATAACAAAGAAATAAAAATTTGTAAACATGCATTTTATTTATTCACCAGCTACCATGTTACATGTGCACGATCAGCACAACCGATGTTATTCCACCAGGCTGCAGCTGCAGTACTTATTTCAACCTGCAGATGGCAGGTTTAACCTTAAGTTGAAATGTATGTTCTCATTCTTAATGCAGCAGTTTGGAGACAATCTATGAATACAACACTTTCAGTATGTAAAGAGCATATTTCTGTGGCTTCGTGTCATGACAAGTACAACTGCTACAGCTTGAGCGCTGACTGACTGGGACAAAACTCTCCGACAGACTCGTCTCCAGGGGGATTTAAAGGGTGGGGTGCTGCAGGCTTCCATAATAGGTTTTGATAAGCAGGCAATGTTAAACGGAAAGAGTGAATGGAGAATGCCAGTCAAGAATTGCATGGTCATGTTGTTATTCCTATATGGCGCAGGATCTCACGCCTCTGTTAACAGAAAAATACTTTATTCTAAATGAAATACTGACACATAACAAACCATCATAACACATAACTAGAATTTTTTTATGTAAACTTCTGGGAGTGTAATGTCTCTAGACATCCACATTTGAGCTCAAGCATTTTTATTTGATACTCGGGTTGAAAAAAATAATAAAAATGATTTTTTTTTTCCCCCATCAGAGATTATCAATCATGACTGGATCATGGATGATATATAATTTCACCTCTTCTAACTTGTTTCCAGATAATACTTGATGTGAATGATCTTTAAGCTTAACACTAGCGTGCTTCACTACTATACAATAAGGCTGCATGGCTATTTAACATAAGCAGCATTAAGCAAAGGGCAGATTCACATGAGCAATTTAAAACTATTTCTCCACCTATTCAAACACATGCTGTTTACATCAAACCAAAATGTGCACCTATTCAAAAAAAGGGCTCACGACTTGTGGTTAAACTTAGCTAAACTGATGACACAGTCGTCATGTAATCCTACTGCCCCCTGTAATCTCAACACAATAAAACGGCTCATCAGTCATGCCAGCAGGTTGTCGAGGGCGACAGTAAAGACCTTAACCATTCGGTTTCAGTTTCAGAATCATTACACCCTCATAATAATATATTCATCGTAATTCAGCGGGGGAAATTTGGATAAAGAGAAAACATTTTATTGTAGGTGGAGAAGTGAGCACCATATGCCTTTTATTTTGCATCCTCTGAACATTTTGGCAGAGAAAGAAGGTAAAGGAGAGAACAAATGTATATATATATATATATATGGAGAGGCAGATTTTACTTTTCATTTTTAACCAGCACAACTTTTCATCCCAGTTATGTCAATAATTAAATAAACCTTCAATAGATCTTCACTTGCAAGCATGCCAAACCAACTTTTGAACATTGCCTCTGTGCTCACCATCCTCTTACTCCAACTGTGTGAAAAGGAAACTCAGCCTGTTCCTACATGCAGTTAACTTTCTCATGCCCACGGCTTTCTTAGATGCAGCTGTATTGCAAAATATGACCCATGCAGCCAAATATTTTTTTGGCAGGTTTTTAAGTAATTGATGTTTCTTCACATCTCCGCATTTCATCCCGATATCTGCGTTAGCCGAGCCCACAAAATCCACACAGAACAATGAAGAAGAGACGAGCAGATATTTCAAGCAATCATTGAGCACCCTGCTCACAATCTTTTGCCAATAATTTACTTACTCTGTACAATAATTACATTATGTTAAGTCCTAATTACATTTTGTGCAGAATGCATGACGGAGCTGTGGAAAGCTGAAAAGTTGCATTGTCATGAAATCAGATTTTGGATTTTTTAACAAGATGGCACACCCTTGAAAATCTAATTTTATGCTACAGACATCATAGCTATATCACATTTTAATGCTTCTGATATCATCATTTACAAGCTAAAACCCAAGCTCACATTTCCAAAGTATTACTTGATGAATGGCGTCCTCGCCTCCAGTTTTCACAGGCCAAACCTTCAGTTGTGTGATGGCACCTTTTTTCCTTTCATAGCTACCCACATAAATTGCCTGCCTTGAGACTTAATACTTGGCACTGTACACTGAGGGAGATTTCATTTGTGGTTTCAGGAACCATTTCATCACCATTCAAGTGACATCAAACAGGCGGCTCACTGTTCCAGGCTTACAAGTGGCGGCATGTGCAGGTGCTCCATCTGATTCACAGACAAAGCCAGATTGCTGACAGGCCAAGGACAGAATTCTCCAAGTGATTCATAATGTTTTTTTTATTCCCTATTCAAATGGTTGGCCTCATTAATTTCATTAAGGCCAGGTGGATTTAAGTCTCCTTTGTTACTGAAAACTTAAAGCTCAACGGCCGAGCACACACCTCCCAGTCTGGCTCAGAAATAAGCATCGGTAGCATCTACTGTTACACTTCAACCAGCGATCTGCTTTTCAATAGGCTTTCACAATCTATTCAAGTATTCTTTTATTAAAGTAAACCAAACTTAATAAATTGGGAAAACAGAGCTCTTTGATTTTACGATTTGGACTATGAGGACTTTAAATTTGATCTTTAAAACCAGCCCTTCATGTTGCAATCACAAACAATCTCTGACTCAAGCTTTGTAAATGAAAAAATGATTCAAGCTTAGCATCTTGAGATCGTTGTACTGCATTTTTCATTATTAGCTGACATATTACTGATGATATAGCAAATACCAAAAACAATTCTTCAGTTCTTCAATTGTGTTACACAGTAGTACCAACATTCAGCTTGTAACACTTCCTCACATGACTTGAATGTGTAACTGGTAGCTCTGCACTGTTGACACTATGTTAGAGGTCATGCAGTGAAAAAATGGTTCTATTCAGCCTGAACCTCTGTAGCAACCGCTAAAGGATGCTTCTTATTCATATAAATTAGAATTAACAAAATACAGGATCTGATCGTTCTTTCAATAGTACACGCTGCTTCAGAAAAATGAGAGAACATACCAACTGTACTCTCTTCAGTCGCTCCTCTAGTTTGTCCTGAGCCTCCCTCTCCCTCAGTACACCCTCCAGTCTCCTGATCAGCTCTGCAGCAAACCTTTCTGGCTCCACATGTATATCCTTTGGAATCCGGTTTGGGCGCTGGAGAAAGAAATGTCCAACTGTAAGCACTGCTGCATTACTGTCAAAGCCACTTCAGCTGTCCCAGGATGTTTTCCCACCTTGGCCTCCAACATCCTTTCAGCAATCACATTAAAGTGCTTAAACATAAGCAGGAAGACATTAAACTAGATGGTGTTGAGTGTTAAAAACACCAAAGGGATAATAAATTTAAGTATTAGCAAATGTGCCACAACTTTACCACTAAATATCACTGAAGCTGATGGGCTTTTTTTCCAGTATGCTTCATTGACTGCTGTAAATTCTATCAAGGTAATGCATTCTGTGTGACTCTTAAAAATGACTTTGCATCAAATAATCAAAATCTTGCAAGCCTGAGTATTTGCTCTAGACTGATTGGTGTGAACCATGAAAAACCTTGAAATAAGTATTAACAGTAATTATTTCTGAAAATCTGGGTTTGCTCCCCAGGAGTAGGGACTCACCAATCTGGTATCTGAATCATTTAGTCCTCAGTTCAGTTAATAATATTTCACTTCACAAGTGCCTTGCCATATTGTACCAAGACATTTTACAGAAGAATGTCAGGGCAGCACAACCTTAAGCTTAGGAGAGGTTGACTGATGGAAAAAGACAATGACAGAAAGAATATAAGTATAAGAACTGAATGGTAAAAACACAGGAAATGGTCAGATGTTAATCTTATTGAAGTTTTAAGGCATGAACTAAAATATTAATGATAATTTTAATGAGCTAAAACTGTTTTGTTGGAATAAAGTGGTACAAAATGATTCTTCTACATCTCATACTTCGTACAATAACACAAGAAATTGGAAAACTGTCCCACGTCAGCACTAAACACAACTAAACACAACTAAACACAACGAAAGACAACACAGTAAACTTAAAAGTGGAGAAAAAGTTCAAAAAATGTATGCATAATAAATTACAGAATGAATGTTCATTGCACATTATTGCCCCCCACAAAAAAAGCCCAAGGAGGTAGCTAATCAGGTCAGCTGTTAGCACTGATTAGGGCTATTGCCCTGTTGTAGAAGCTGTCCTTGAGTCCATTTGTGTATTTTAGTCCATATATATTTAACTAACATAAAGATCAAACCACATTTTCTCATAAACAAAGTTATCTTAGAAATATTTACATCACTTACATTATTTTACTTACTTACATTAGAATACATATATTTGATAAAGGTGTCTTTGTTTATCAGGACATAAAAAGATTTAGACCAGATTTAATAACGACCTCATTCTACAGATATGTGACAAATTCAATTTAAAGCGGGAATGCTTGGTCCCTACAGTGAGGGGGATCCACCAGATCTGTTATGCTGTGGGAACATTTTTCTGGCATAGCCGGGCCCAACTAGACCCCTGCTTTTCCGGGTGTTCGTCTTTCATGTCTGTCATGATGGAAGTAGTCTGCTGAATTGAAAGACAGTCATGCGTAGGTCTTGTGGGGGTTGGGATAAGTATCAAAATGATGTGAAACATTTGCTACTGCTTTCACCATAGGCATATTTAAACCTTGTTAACCGACTGCAGATATAAGGTAGCATGCCACAGTCACAGAAACACTAAATGGAGGTTTTGGGAGAACTCTCCAGTAGAGTTCCTGGGACCTTGAAAATTAACACCAATGAGCACTAAAGCTGTTCTGGCACTATGTATTAGCCCAATACCTTAGAAAGAGTTAATGTTGTTTTTTGTCATTTTAAAAAAGTGCGTAAGTAATTTTAAGCGCTGCATAATTTCCTGGTAATTTAGTTGAAAAACAAACAATATTTTCCCATCTTACATCACAAGTATGCTGTACTTTTAATACGGGCCATATTATAGAATGACTCAACGTTGTCCAACTTCTGAGCATTTTTAAGGAAATCATACATACATTATACTGTATGTAGTTTTAAGTGCAGTGCAACTAAAAAAGGACAATGGAATACATACATGGAAGTTAGGGAATGTTAAGTGATTGTATAATATGACCCATGCCTCAAAAAGTATAGCGTACCCACCATGTAAAAATGGGGGAAATACTGTTTGCTTTTCCACTATCACTAAGTATTTAAAATTACACACTACTTCAGTTCATTTCCTTGTTTGATTGTTTTTTTAGTTTACCTACTTTTAAGTATTTGTATGTAGATATAATTACATTGTCATTTCAAATAAAATATGCTGAAATTCTACTTAATTACAGGGGAACTGCAACTTTAGTCTTGGCTTGTTTTATAAAGTATACCATTTCTTCTCCTGTCAGTGTATGCAATTATACTGCAGTCTTACCTATTCAAAGCTGTGCCCCCCGATTTTGCACTTACTTCCAGTAAGTGCAAAAATACCTTGATAAGAGACTCCTATTTAAACATATTTAAAACATATTCTCTGTTTTTTTTTCTTATTAAGAAAAAACTGAAGAGTAATTTGTTAGGGGTAGAGATTTGGGCTCTTCTATATAGTCTTACATCTTACTTACATCTTAATGAGAGGCTGGATGAGGAGTTTTAATTTGACGCTTTACTCCAAGGCCTAATTAGACCTCGAGTTTCCTACCAAGAGAGAGCAGAAGCTGCAGAGGGAGGCATCAGGCTGTCACAGGGAAAGGTTCATGTCTACTAGGCTTCAGCACACGCAGCTTAGGAAAGCATCAAGCTGCATTTAGACAGACTACTCTTTCACCATCAGCTATTCTTATACTCCATCACAGGCCCTGCGACACAGCAGAGCTTAAATATGCACATCTCCAATGGCGGAGCAGAGAAAAATAAGCCAGGAACCGACAGCTAAAGGTGTCGAGGCAGAAATGGAGAGAAAAGGGAAATAACCCATGAATAACTCACTGGAATATGAGGTAGTGGCACTCGCCCATTTGCTCTGGCACTTTCGTGCATCTCGCGGCGATGCTGTTTGCGGTATCTGTAGGGTGGAACCCCATCTCTGGAATTAAACAAAGACATTTTCATAAAACATGCTCATGAATAAACAACAGAGGCAGCTTTGAAGTTGAAAGCTTTTCACAGAATTTGTGCCTAAAATGAACACCTAGAAAGTGATTAATTAGTAAAGCAGAACAGGTATTCTCACAGGCTAAAAGTGTCCCTTCTGCACCACAAGTGGCGTGGCACATTATAGTCACATATCACGTGCAGAAGAGTGTAATTTTATATGACATTACTCATACTGGGTTTTTTTTCCTGTTCTGGAAGTCCTGGATCAATTAGCTGATAACAGCCTCTAATCCATTCAGCTTCAAAAACATTTTTGTCCAGTTGTGCAAGCTTTGAAGCTTCGTTGGCTGAATTCCCCAGTGTCATCTCTGCAACTAGAAATCTTTATTTTTTATATCTTCATTCAAAAGCACACGACTGGCTATGACTCAAAAACACTAAAATCCAAGCTGTACTAAAATATATACTATTCCCATATATAATAGGATCCTGCCTTTTATTTTAATAGTGAAGGTAAAACTGTCGTTCCCCTAAAAGTTGTAACCGGCATAGCCTTTTTTATCTTGTACAACTATGTGTAAAATGTTTGGATGAAGCCAAAATACATACACGCTGCTGTCCGTAAGGGAAATGGTGTCTGCGTCACTGGACATGCTCTGTTGCTCACTGTCATTGGCGCTGGTGGCAGGAGCCATAACATGGCCAGTGTTGACGTAGTACGGGTTGATTGTCTCCCGACATGGTGCATGCCTGGAAAAATGAGGGGAAAAAAAGAAAAGAAAAAAAAAGCAGGAAATGCTGAGAAAAGGGTAACAAACAGAAGTAGACTGAGATATGATAGGCATCCTCATAATAACGAGGACAAAAGTTTTTTGGATGATTTCTAAGGTGGTTAACACAACAGCATAAACAATGATTAGAAACGCTGCATCGTGTAAAACACCAGTTTTCTGGCCAAGAATTAGTTGAGCTGAGTGCATTAATGAGAAGTGGGGGTTTTTTGTATTTTGTGCAGTATAGGCAGCAGTGTGCCGATTTGTTTGCATATAAAAACAAATCAATACATGAATGAATATTTGTTGATTGATTGACA
>VUQG01026476.1:0-10433 GCA_015106755.1 Etia nguti | reverse complement strand
GAGCTAATGAGCATGTTGTTCTTGTCTCTCTATATGCCTCCTCTGCTATGTGACCTGCTGCAGCACATATCTGTGAGGATCTGTGAAGTTCTGACTATACACCTGCACTCAAATAATGCATTAAAGCGCTAAGCAGGCATGCATTTGTGCTTTTATAGCAGGCATTCATCCCTCGGTGAAAAGGTATAAATATAAAACTTTAGAGACAACTTTAGGGTACCGAAAGCGTTGTGCACACATCACCAATGAAGAGGCTCAACATGAGTTTACTCTAGGATTCAGCGGTTCTGTGGAGTCGAGAAGGGAGTGAGCAGTGAGGTGTATTGAGTCATGCTGCAGAGGAAAAATTTCACATTGAATGATGCACAGAGGCAGGCAGAGATGAGGTGAGGTGTTCATACTGCTCCAACCAGCCATCTGCTCTCTGTGTCCTTCATCTGACATACTTCTCAACCATATTGGCCCATACACACGCACACACACACTCAACCTGTGCATAACACACACACACACACACACACACACACACACAGAGAGAGTTTACTCCAGTCCTATCCTGTATTCATGAGGACTGTTCTGCCAGCTCTGTACCCTGAGGCCTCTGGCCCCGTGGCCTGCAGCTATCATTAGAGAGAGCCTGTACTCTCATTATTGATCCCCTGCCTGGTAATCAAATGCATGCTCTGTCCCTAGAGGGCACCACTGGGACTGGTGTCCCCCACCTGCCTTGCACCTCTGTTGTAAGGGTGTTCCATCAACGACACATCAGTTCACTCACACACACAAACACGTAGACTCAACCTTCCAATGCAGGAGACAGGACAGAGAGGCATCTATCTATCTATCTATCTATCTATCTATCTATCTATCTATCTATCTATCTATCTATCTATCTATCTATCTATCTATCTATCTATCTATCTATCTATCTATCATGTTTGTGTCTGTTGCTCACTCCCTTTCTATTTCTCCCTCTTTCTCTCCCTTCCCTCCCTTTCTTCCTTTTTTTCTTCCCCGAGTCTCTGACGGAGATGCATGGTGTTTCTAATTTGGCATGCAGACATTAATTCCAGCACAGCTGCTGCCTCCTCCTCCTCCTCCCTCCATCCTCTCCCCACCTTCCTCCGCCACCCTCAACCCCATATCTCCTCCTCCCTCACTCTCTCCCTGAAGGCTTCTCTCTAATGTGCAGCTTCAGAGAGGCGCGGCAAATTAACACCATTTGTTCTGCGGAGCATGCCTTCTTCTCAACACTACAAGCATATCTTATGAGGTTTGTCTAAATGTGAGAGGGAGCAGAAATGAGAAATCCACAGAAATGATACAATGTTGTTTTCCCCCCCTATTCAAACCCATAGTAGATGCAAGTGCAAAACAAATCCTGTTTTGTTGTTTTGTTGTTTTTCACTTTTTACACAAGAGATCTCAAACCTTGTTGCTTTCTTATCTCCGCAAAGTTGTGCCTTCAGCGACAAACGCTCTTTTGCTTTTACTCGCCAGCAGTGACATAGATCAAAATGTGTAAATTGTCTCTGCTACAACAGTCAACATCTGTGCAACTGCTGAGATCTATGTCGCCTTTGTTGCACTAGCACTATTTATCCATTAGCGCGCCACGTTATGATCTCTTGAAACAAATGTTTGATTCAATCTTAAACCCCCTCCCATTAGAAGCAAATATCTGTTTTGTCAGAGGGATAGCAGCTGAAATGGTGAGCCATATGCGTGAGCGGTGCAAAGGGAGAAAACAGAGCAAAGGAGGTAGAGGAGGAGAGGTGGGGAGAGGAAGGTGCAGAGAGGCAGGAGCATCTGTATACTCCCAGACAGGTTGTTTTGGTATTCTAAGTCCTGGCTGACAGGAATATTGAATATGGCAGACCTACCTTTGCATACTGCACACAAAGAAAACACAGCCACATGCGCGCATACACTCACACAGACACATATACACAGCCCTCCAGACTTTCACCTGCCCCACCGCCCCCTGCATAGACCCAGCAGTGCTCCCTCTCTCTCTCTGTGGGCATTGCTCTTTTTGAACCATTGGCTAATTCCCTCCCTCCTTCCTTTCCTGCATCCCCCTCTTCTTGTCCTCTCTTCACTGTACCTCCCTCCTTTTTCAATCTTTCATCGTCCTCTTTTATTTGCTTTTATTTTCTCCCTGCACTCTTCAGTCCCTCTCCCCCTCTTATCCCACATCGTCTTGCCTCCCTCCTTCTCCTCCTTGCCTCCCAGATAACAGCATTATTAACTGGCCTAGTTGACCTACACTCCCGATAAACTCATCCCGCTGAGGATCCCTGCTTTCTTTCCCTGCTGCCGTGTGGGGTTTATATCTTACGGAGCCGAAGAAACCGCAAACACTGAATGATCACAAGAAAGTCTAACTGTGAAGAGATTGGCGATAGAGATACGCACGCTCATGCAGGCACAGAGAATCAAAGTAAAAAATGGAGGATAGAGAAGGACATTCAATGTAGCATTCACAGCCAAATGTTTGCAATGAAATGTTTAGAGTAGCTAATAATTGAAAAATTATATTAGCAGCTAATTAGCTGACGATGTAAAAGCAATTTTGATTAGCTAGAGTGGAAATGGTGCCGGATGTGGGCCAGAGAGTAGTCAGCTGTGCCTCAGCTGGCAGAGAGCTGAATAACCTCTTTACCACAGGTGCATGCTGGGAGACTGCAGGGGGATCTGTCTCTGAAACTAAACAAATGCTCGGCTTCAGAAGAATCTCTTACTTAAACACAGACGTCGTCTTGTTACCTCTTTCACAATTTTTACTGTATAGGGCAAAGGAAAAATCGAAGTGTGTAATTAAACACGTAGCTAAACTGTTGAGGAAGGGAAAGATGAATGAGGCATGCAGGGAATGATGGTAATGGAGCAACCAGATAGACTTGCCTGTTTTGTTTTTTTTTCTTCTTTTTTTAAGGCAGAGAAGAGGGAGAAGAAGAAGAACAATGCAAACAAGAAAAAGAACAGGGGAAAAGAGAGAAAGAAAGGAGGGATGAAGTGTTGCTGCACTTGGAAAGCTGCCGCCACATCTGCTCGTCCATGATGTCTGCGCGGCAGCCGTCAGCTGTCATTTTGGACCGCAGTCAAGTGGAGCAGAGGTACCGCCTGGCTCCCTGCCTTCCTGCCTCCTTTTGTACCCAGAAAGCTGGTCTGTCTTTGCACAGCTAAAAAAAAATGGCTCTTTTTCTCTCCTTTAGTGCTTGTTTTCTGATCCTGGAATTGGCTTTCTTGAAAACAGTTCTACCCCCCCCCCCTTTTTGTTTTTCCTGGTTAAGAAGCGCAACATATCGGTGCATTCTCTCGGTTTCTCTGGTAATAATTTGGAGTACCATCACTCTGCAAGTGAGGCAGATTATAAATGTTACTTGGGCTTCTATCGATAAATAATTGCCTCCAAACCTTTGTCCAAACAACAAGCTGATCCATCATGAAAAACATGCCACTAACAGGATGCATTACTGTAGAGCATTTAGCCCAATTATCACCACCAAACAAAGAATTTAAGTGTCCAAATGCATTAGGCAGGGTTGTAAATAATGGCATTGTATTTAAGCACCACCATTAGGATTCACAAACATCAGTTATTCAACACTCTCTTCACGCCCCACCCATCTGCCTAATAAAACTGACAGAGAGAGACAGAAGAAGCTCAGTAGAAAGAGAGAGAGAAATCAAGAGCAGGGTAAGGGAAGGTAAGAAAAACAAAGTGAATACAGACCAAGACATGTTTATTTATCCTGTCAAGGAAAGGAAAACACTAAAAATGAAAGGAGAAACGGGAAGGTGAGAGGACGCTCTTGTATGGTGAACTGTTGTTGTGCATTATACAGGCAGGCAGCGGGGTGATGAAATAAATAAATAAATGGTCTCTGGTCTGTGCTGTGCTGTGGTGCCTGGTTGCCCATGAATATTCCATGAGGCAGAGAGTGGGGAAGTGTGCTGCCTGGAACATCTGGTCTAGTCCACAGGGACCCTTGTGGCGAGAAAGCTGCAACTTCAGGAGGAAAGAAGGGAAGGAGGGCAAAAATGCCAATAAAAATAAGGGGGGAAAACGGCAGCAATCAGCAAGCCTGCTCATCATATGGTTGATTTGTTTTGCTAATTTCATTTTAAGACCAGCGGTCCCAGCAAGAACAAAACAAACTGAATGAATAAATTCACAGTACACAAAATAAATCCTGCACGGCAAAACATCAGGGTCATCCCGTCTTTTTTCAGCTTCGGCTTTGTGTCTGATCAAATACGTATTTCACGCTGCATTTGTATGTGAAGGGCATGTTTGCACCCTGATAACTAAGAAGCTAAGGATAGTTAGCTGTCCAGTGAGACTGAGTTATTTAATTTTGTGCTGCCTTTATGCAGAAAGTGTTTTGAGCGCACTGCATGTTTCAGAACTCTCCAAGTTGTGCTTTTGTATATTACGTTTCCATAGCTTGAGGTTGAACATGCAAAGCTGTGTTCAGTGTTGCTCAGTGGCTATCGGGATGAAAATGTGAAGATGGTAAAGAGCCATGTCATGAGCATAATACATGTGGCAGGTTGGAAAATGTGGCACAATGGCTGTAGCCTTGTGAGAACAATTTAGCTACATAATGAATGTGATTGACTGGCCTTAGCAGAAAGATCACCCTATTGACAGGAATGAATGTCAATGCAGACCTTGACGTACATTCAGTAGGAGCCTAATTCATGTTGAATGCCTTTTAAAAAAAATTTTTTATTGCTTTTTACTTTATCTGCGCATGACAGCTTGGTATCATTTATTGCAGTGACAAAAAAAATTAACGATTGCAATCAGTCGTATATTCCTCCTGTCTCCTTAGAGACCATAGTATCCTATTACACGAATGAGCGCGTCAGTCTCAGGATGCAGGCTCCCTTATTTTTGTTTGTTTTTTTAGAGTTTCTGAAAGTAAAATGGGAGACAGAGCTGCCAGTTATCAGGGTCTTTCACTGAGGAACCAGGTCCGAGTTTGGGTTTAGAAGACGCCCTTTCAACTTTTAAGATTAGGGTTCAAATTAAGCATGAAGGTGATAGTTTGAGGCGGACCCTTTCTGCAGGTATTTCCCTTTCAGTGAAATGCCTGAGACGGCCGTTGTTGTGAAAAATCTCTCTCTCTCGCTCTCTAAGCTAAAAGCAAAATGTATTTTGCTCCCAAAAGCCAAGTATATATGAAATACACAACACATAAGATTTTTATTTTTTTGTGCAATTTTGCTGGTACTAGCCACTATAATAAAAATGAAGGCTGTCTTATTTTTCATTCTAAATAGCTCTAACACATGTGTAATACATCTATCTTAAACTATAGGTTGACCTCATTCACCAGATTATAAGGAGTGACATTGACACTGTAGGTCTATAGCTCATGAAAATCCAGCATATATTTTGTTTACCACATTCATGAACACAAATACACAAGTGTGTTTCTCACTGGATGATGATGATGACGTGCATGCTATATCTGACCCACCTTCAGTGAAAAGAGCATTACAGAGGAGAAGCCAAATGCTGGACTGAGGACAGACTTAGTGCTGTAGCAACTTTCTGTTTCACTCTTAAAGCGCACAGTATTGGTGTGTTTAACCTTGGAGAAGGAAAAACATATTTTTGATGTATCTGAGTGTTCAGAGAACTGAAAAACAACCTGTTTTGTCATTAAGCAACTTGTTGAAATGTAAATAATTAAAATTGGTCACAAACACAAAGTCACACCAACAAAATTGCTTACAAACACATCCACACAGCCACACTCAGTGTATCCATGCACTATGAATCCAGTGAAAAGTTCTCCAACCTTTTATAATTCAAAGAGATTACAGTGAACAAATCCTAATTTTCTGAGAGTGAGAGATTGCTCTGAATGTTATGATGAAGTTCTCCACAATGAAACACCTCAAGGTTTTCTGCTTTAGAAAGCATTTGACGTTCCTATTTAAGCATAAGAATGCCAACCTTTTCCCCCCCTTTTTTTTGCAATGCAGTAGTTCCAAGGTTAGTTATAAAACCTTGCACAGAATGTCTTTGCATTGAAAGCAACTGTCCAAGAAGCAAAAGAGAGCAGGTTGAAATTAATTAAGTTGTCTGACTCATTGTGATTCCACTTGTGACTTTCAGTCAAAGTGGAAAAAAAAAAGAAGTGTTGTTTGTTTTCAGGTCTTGTAAATCTGTGAGTTTATGTGAATGCTCTCGTGTTTTTCTTTTAATCAGTCTGCCATTCAGGAATCAAGAAGAAGCAGAAGCAGCATTCAGGTACTGTTCCAGCGGGTGCTGTCATTCAGAGTTACTGCCATCTGCATCTAGATTATATTACCTCAGTTCTTTTGTATTATTATTTCCTAATTTTGTCAGTATTTTGGCATTATTTTGTTGTTTTTAATAAAAGCTAATGTGATATTCAGTCCTAGTGAACGAATAACTGGTGGCTTGTTTTTGTTTTTATTCTTGTGATGAATTCAACTACTAAATAGCACAGACCCACCCTCCCATCTTCCTGGTGAGAAGCCGCAGTCTGCCATTGTTATTTACAAGTATTTCTTCGCTAAAGCTGTTTCTGCTAACACTTACTCTAAAGAGTTTCTCGTAAAGTACACAAGATATTCTGTTTTCAGCCTCAAGATCCAAAACGATAGCCTTAACAGTCCCAGCATCTGAGGTACTAAAGAGCCAGTGGGTATCCATTTGATGGCATTGTCAACAATGTCATCAATGTCGTTAAATAGCACTAGTTAGCATTAGCGTTAGCACTTTGCACATTAATGCTTAGGAAAGTGGCGAAAGGCTGATTTGTCGTGTTTGCATATTGTCTTTTGTGCATCAGCGAAAACTCAGTTGGCTTTTGTCAGCCCTTACATCTGTTTGCTTCTCTCTAACTCTTACGTGGTCACATATTTACTGTATTTTAATACAAACAGAATTCCAGTACAGCTGTTTTCATTTACACATTTCTGTTCTCAGACACTAAGTGTGAAGCAGTGACTCAAAGGTGGGACATCGACTACATGATAACTAGCTATCCTTTACAAGCCGTTTTCTAAGCAGTTGCTCTGTGTTAATAAAATCAATATATGCAAATCACCATAAGTTACGCTTATTTCAGCTACAGTGCTGTGCAAAAGGCCTCAGCCATCCTTCATTTCTTTATATTTTGGTAGGAAAATAGGAAATAGGTTTAGCAATTTGTTTTAACGTGCGAAAAATATAATGAAAGTAGAGTAAATAAGGAAAACACAGAGTTTGTACAGTTCTAATGAGTTTCAAAGTCAATATTTTTATCACTGTTAGAGCTCATTCCTACAAGACTGCTCAAATAAGTCATTAGTAACCTTCACTAACAGTATTAGTGAATTAGATTCTTCCTGTTAAAAGGGTGTTTTTCCTCCCTACTGTTGCCAAGAGCTTGCTCACAGGGGGTCCTTTGATTTTTGCGGTTATCTCTGTGTTATTGTAGGGTCTTTACAATATAAAGTACTTTGAGGTGACTGTTGTTGTGATTTGGAGCTATATAAATACAACTGAATTGAACTGTATTTTGACAGAAACTTTTAGTTTTAGTTGTTTGACTAAAAACCTCATTTACTTTCGAACATAACATCCAAATCATTTTAGTTGTAGTTGACTAAGTATCATAAGAATATAGTAGACTACATTTGAAAGTTGATTTAGTTGACTAACTGGTGAGGATTGCTCCTCACAGTTAGTAAAGCATCTTAGTTTCAATGACATTAAATGTGAAACGTGTCCATATGAGATTCCTTCTGATTGGATTTGACTGGAACTCGTCCCGCCTTTCTACACAACTTAAGGGGTTTTGATTGGATCTCGTCCCTCCAGAATTTTTTCATTCATTGACAAAAGTGTCAATGCATTTCATAATCTTTTTTGTCCTTCTGCAATACTTTTTTTTAACTTATCATCTTGTTTTCATCAGAAAAGTATGATGAAACTTATTGGTCAACCAAACATTGGCTAACACGTCTTCCTGAATCAAGTTGTGGGTGTAAAAATACCATGTTGTGCCTGTGAAGCTGTGTTATCTTTGAGTTTATTTTTCATAGATTCAACTAAAGAAATGGGAAAAAATGCAACAGGTTGCTGAAAGATACAATTTAAAATAGTTTTTTGCTAAATTGTCTGTTATGTGTTGACACAATGCTAGTTCATTCCTTAAGTTAGGTGCCTTTTTTATGCTTGAATGATTCATAGGTCAGTGTTAAGTGGATTAACAAACAAAGAAAAAAGTACTGAGCTGAAAATGATTGAAAGCAGCTAATGTCCAAAGACATTCACTGGATTGAAAGACCTTCAGAAAGCCCGAAAAACTATTGCTTAAGACCATTTTTTTTTAAAAATGACAAGAAAGTCTGGCTCCTTGGAAATAAAATATGAAGAAATTAGAGATGACATTTATTTTAAAACGAACAGATAAAAAGTTAAAAGTGATATGTCTTATTCATATCTATTTCTGCTACTACATGGTCCACTGAGTGTGTTGTCTGCTGCCTCCATTGGCTCCTTTTCTGTGGGTATGGTCAGCAGATGGACAGTTGAATTAAAACCTACACCCAATGTAAAAGTTAGCTTTTTATTTATCTTCTGCCACTTTTTTAGCATTTTATTCTAAAACCAGGGTTATTAGAGGTAAGGTATATGAACTGTCTGTGCAGTTTCTTGAGCTAATAAAGCTGTTTTTATTGGAAGAGTAATTTGCACCACGTTAGGTTTTCCAGATGTGAGACGTGAGAATGCAAGCATTTAAACCCCTGCCAGGCAATAGGTTTTAGTCCTAAAAGATTGTATGAGAAGAGGTCAGCATAGCTTAACCTGGGTGTGTGTCCTCAATTTTCATTCTGTACCAGTAGGGCATAGTAGCAGCTGGTGTCCAGAACTGGGAGGACTGGTGAATGTGGGTCAGGGTACCCTGTCCTGGATACTGGATCATGGAGATCCCTTCATTAGATAGACGCAACCCTGTGAAGATTGGCCCTCAAGACCAAGCACCTGAGCACTACTCACTGCCTTGGCTCTCTCCTAACAAGAATGCTGCTGCTGTTGCCTGCTATGCTGCCTCTCAGAAGGCTTCATTACTATGGCAGCTGTACAGTACTTCCAAGTGTGTTTATTTCAGGTAGGCGTATCATTCAGAAATAAAATAAAGCGTTTTTACTGAGGAACAAAGCAAAACAAAACAAATAAAAGCTAAAAAATACTTTACTTGTCTATTCTATGGAAATATATATTTTATTGTACACTGTGTGACATCTGTCCAATACTGATGAAGTTTCTGTGGTACAGAGTACTGACTCGCCTCATTTTACCTTCAGGAGCTGTTTGGTCGTGGAAAACCATGTCATGAATCTCAAAGTTTTTGTGTTGATGTTAATGCCAGAGGAGCTTTGGAGTTCTGCAATTATTAAGTCTGCAAAGCTCTGGCAACGTTTACACACTATACACCTCAGCACTTTAAAACTTTATGACTTTGTAACTTTATGTCCTCTGCCTCTTTGTGGTTGAGTTTCTGTGTTTCCTAAACACTTCCACTTTGTAATAATACCACTTACAGTTGATTGTGGAATATCTAGAGAAGGGAAGAAATTTCACAAACTGACTTGTTGCAACGGTGGGTTCCTATTACAGCACCACAGTCGAAGACACTGAGTTCTTTAGAATTATTGTTTCACAAATGTTTGAAAAGGCAGACTGCATGGCATGTGCTTTATTTTAGACACCAGTGAAAAAGACCTGAATTCAAAGATTAAGAGGTGTGGACAGCAATTTTACACATATATTGTATATTACAGTAAATACTGCATTTTAAAAAAGCATTTTAAAGTAACACACAGATATTAAATATCCTTTTTCTTTGTCCGAATATATTTTACAGTAGGCCATATATCTAGATGGCATAGATCGGAGGAGCTTATAGGCTCTGTTTCCTGGTTTAAATAATGTTTCGTTAGATTTTGATTTGTCTCTAACCTTCCTCTTTCTGCTGGGTCACATAGGTGTGACCAGTGACTGACAAATGAAAACACTGCTTTTATATAGCACGTCTTCTTCTATTGCCTGAAACCACTTTAGATTACAAGATGCGTTCATCCTTTCACACAAGACATTTTCTAATGCATACAGTGCCTTGCAAAAGTATTCGGCCCCCTTTAACTTCCCCACATTTTGTCACATTACAGCCACAAACATGAATCAGTTTTATTGGAATTCCACGTGAAAGACCAATACAAAGTGGTGTACACGTGAGAAGTGGAACGAAAATCATACATGATTCCAAACATTTTTTACAAATAAATAACTGCAAAGTGGGGTGTGCGTAATTATTCAGCCCCCTGAGTCAATACTTTGTAGAACCACCTTTTGCTGCAATTACAGCTGCAAGTCTTTTAGGGTATGTCTCTAC
>VUQG01026475.1:0-10221 GCA_015106755.1 Etia nguti | reverse complement strand
ATTATTGTATAATAATTATTATCCGTTCAGAACACCGCACCACTCTCTGGAGAGCTTTGCGGTTGTAAGCGGTGCTGTTGCCGTACCAGGTGGTGATGCATCCTGTGAGGATGCTCTCAATGGCACAGCGATAGAAGGTCCTGAGGATGCGGGGGCTCATGCCTAATCTTTTCAGTCTCCTGAGAAAGAAGAGGCACTGCTGCGCCTTCTTCACTGTTTTGATTATGTGTCCTGACCACGTAAGATCCTCAGCCAGATGTACACCAAGGAACCGGAAGCTGCTCACTCTCTCCACAGAGAGAAACTTGTTTTAAAGCCTGGTTATTTAGTTAGATAGCGCAACCTAAATGCCTGGAATGGTTGTGGGTTGGCAGGCTGTAGTTGTTTAGCAGAGCTTTTCATACAGACATTTACATAATGTAGTTGTTTAGTGTCATCTGGGAGCAGTGTCAAAATATAACAGCCAGTAATGTGGGCTGCTCTTGTTGGTGTTTGCGCTGTTCTTGGTCCACTAGCATAGCACCTGCTGCGCTAAGAACATAGGATGTTTAACATACAAAGAACTTGCAAGGTTCAAAACAGGTGAGTGCTCCTTGTGGTTTAAAAAAAAAAAAAAAAAAAATTTAAGTACATATTGTTTGATTTAAAATTTGGTTTGAGTTAATTAGAGTCTACGGCTCCATTACACTCGCTGTGCAGTGTCTCATGAACTGCATCACATTAATTCCGGTTACGCACCTCTAGATTTTGTTAGCCTAGCACATGTGCCACTTCTGCTACAGGTAAGTTGAAGACTTTTGTATATGATTGTGTTGGTTTTAGAGAAGTAGAGAAGCTCAGTAATTAACAGATTATACAGAGGGAAATGTTGCAACAGTTTGTGGAAGAAACTTTCGGGGAAAAAAGTTATGATTTCTTTGCTTCTGGTTTTGGCTGCTTCTCCTACTGTACCAGCGCTGATATGGAGGTACTGTCTTAGTAGTGACACCTCATCGTTAGGGAGAATACTTCAGCTAGGACTACCTGCATTGTAACAGCGAGTATAAATTGATGTGGTTGTGTAATTATGTCATCAGCGGTGCACGAAGGGACCACTGTAACATTTATATTCGCCCCGTAACTGGCTATATTGATCTAGTTGTGAGGCAGTAGGCTGATGTTTTTCTAAGGGCTCCATGCAAACTTATCTGTATAGCCTCTGCATTTTTTGAATTTCCATATACCTTCTCTCTTCGTAGCCAAAGACCTTTGTAAACAGATACTGATGAAAGATGACAAATCCTGCATGAGTTTCTTAACCCTCTATACCTTAGTAGGCTTCTATTATAATGCTTGAGTTTCCTTGGAATCCCCCCAAAAAGAGACATTTGATGAACACTCAAAACACCTACATTTACCAACAAACAAGAAAAATGAAAAATGTTTTAACAAGTTTGTCTTAATTTAAGTGCCATTCAAGATTTGTACATTTACATTTTCATCATTTGTCTCCTTCTCCTCTTCATCTGCCTCCTCCACCACTCCTCTGTCATCACTCATCTCCACCTCATCCTCTTCGTCCTCATCCTCTTCGTCCTCACCTGAAGCCTTATTTCCTGAAATGAGCTCGGGGCTATTATTCCCTGATATCACCACAGTTTGTTATTGTCAGCAGATTAGACATGCAAGCCTCTTGTTTCCAGACAGCTGACAGTCACTTATTTAAAAAAAACAAAAAAAAAAAACAACTTTCACTTGCACCAATCAAAACAAGCAGTGCTTACTCACAGGCAAATTTGGGATATCCTCAACAACTGATCTTATAATCACTGCCATTGTTTAGAAGTGAGCTTCACTGGCCCATATTGGACTCTATTTAAATGTTTTTCATCTTAAGCGTAAGCAGACAGGGACACTTCACACCAGACACAATGAAGTTTTAACATTTTATAAAATATTTGACATATTTTTTTTTTTTAAATTCCTAATTTATTTTAAAGTGTTAATATTAATAGTAGAAAGTTCCCAGTGGGGAAATACGGCGTATCCAGCTGTCGCTGTTAAAGGGTACAGAAGGTTCTTGGTCCATGGGAAAGCTCCTGTGGTGGAAAGTGTTTGTGTGTGTGTGGTTATTTGTTTTCCTCTTAATGTCTTTGAAACTAGGGTTTCATCATATTGTAGACATGACCTGTTTTTACTACTACACTACTACAACGGTATGTGCAGTTTTACCCTTTCTGCCACTTAAACCTTTGCTTCATCAGACAAAACTACACAGCTATGGCTAGTATAAGTAAACACAGTGAAGCTGGAGGATGAACGCTAAATTTTATTGTTTTAATGCGAGGGTTCCCAATGGTTAGGGACAAAGGATGCTGTAAATGGACCAAACTTCAGTCAGGAGAACAACTGAGATAATCCATCCACAATATGAGGTTAGTCATTAATATACTGCTGCATGGGCTGAGCTGTAGTTACATCATAAGGTTTTAAAACTGAGCTTTAAAACGTGCTGCCGATGAATAGTGGTAATAAAAACCGAGAGAGGCCGACAGTGATCACTGACTTTTTTAGGGGCTTGTTCAGATTTAATAGAACAAGATACAAAACATTAAAACATGTTAAAAACACAACAGCCTTAATAAACACAGAGTAGTTTGGACCCGGAAGCAGGGTTCATACGTCATAACTTAACAACTGGATTGTCTTTCAGTTTTATCAGTTGAGATATTCTGTCATTTTTTTCAGGAGCCAGTGTATTGTTCCAGCAGACACGGTGAAGTCACCGGCCTTTACCCCACATAGAACGGTGCCAGCGCAGAGACAGGATGCCTATTCCTCCCCCTCCTCCTCCTCCAGGACCCCCACCCCCTCCAACCTTCCATGAGGTCAGTGACCCGATCAAATATTCAGCACAACACACTGCAATGAAATTTGACAACTTATAAACTTCCTTGTAGCAGACCTCTAATTTGACCTGAGATGTTTACATGTGCTGTGAGAAATTTGTTTATATTAAAACATGGTGCAAATGTGCACAAGACGTGCTTGTCCCTGAATCATTTTTGAATTGTTAAGCCATGGGAAAAGACAGATATAGAAGCTAAATTACCAAAAGCTGCTACTAAGCTATATCTTTGTTTTAAGTCTGCATTGTGAGCCGAATAAACTTTCTGTTCTGACCAAAGGAGCCAGAAGTGTTATCGCAAAGTTGTTAACTGTCTCCACAGGCAAACACAACTCCTCCCAAACTGAGCTCATCTGAGGCAAAAGGCAGAGGAGCACTGCTGTCAGACATCCACAAAGGCGCCAAGCTAAAGAAGGTCACCCAGGTCAATGACCGGAGTGGTCCTGTTATAGAGAGTAAGTTTGTTTATACACAAACTCAAATCCCAACTGATGTACTGCCTGTGAGTTGATTCGAAATGTACTTTGACAGTGTCTCTGTCTCTGTGTTAACCCTGTAACAGACTGGCGACCTGGGTTAGTCGTCACGCTGTTTGTCAGTAATGATGTGTAGTTTAAGCGTTCCCTTCATTTTTTTTTCATTTCTTTTTCTTTTTTTTTTGAGCGGTTTATATTTTTAGAAATTTATGTAAAATATGTTTCTTTAAGAGGAAAAAGGGAACTTAACTTGACCTTCAAAATGTTGTTGATAAAATTAGTTAAATTAAAGAACAGGTTTTTTCTTTCTCTGCAGTGTAACAGCTTATTCCCATCTGTTTTCTATGATAAAGTACTAGGTTCTCTAAATATTTGAATATTAAAATGTATTTCTGTTTGCCCCCCAGAATCTGGAGGTGGTGGAGGTGGAGGAAGTGGTGGAGGTGGCGGTTTTGGAGGTGGAGCCCCAATGGGAATGGGCGGCCTTTTCCAAGGAGGTGTGCCAAAGTTACGGCCAGTTGGAGGTAAAAACATTTTTGAGATTTAGCACATACGTGTTTGCCATAGTTTACTGTATTTGGATCATTTTGTCAAAGAACCGTTATCATTGGTGTAACAAAGAGAAGAGAGGAGACCTGAAGTCAAAACTCTGAAGGGAGAAACCTAATATAACACATTATACACACTACATCTGTCATGAGATTATTCCACAATAAGAAACAGCACATAAAGAGAGAATAAAGCTCCTCTGGCTTTTCTCCTGAGCTTGTACTTTTTATTTCTCTGTCCATCATTTTGTGGTTATAGAAATAAATAATTTACACTGCTACAAATTCACAATGCTTGGACCATTAATAATGAATGAAAGTCTAAAACTTGATTCAGTAAAAGGACTAGATGTTACAGTCCCTGATAATGCATTGCTTTAAATGGAGAGACTCTTGAGGGATTGCTGTTATGAGGAAAGGCAGCCCAGAAACTTTACCAGCGGCACACATCGTTGTGTGCCTCAACTTTTGGTCTTTTACTCAAGTTAATCTGCCATTTTTTCCTCCTTGGTTAGGTTTAGGGATTAGAGATCTGATCTAAATTATCATATTAAATTTGGGACACATCGTCAGTAGTGGACCTTGGATTCATCGGGTGTTTCGGCCATTATCACTAGACACCCTCATCCAAGGAGGCCCTGCCAGGGTTGATCAGGCCCCGGAGTGTGTCACTGGTTTATGTTAAATCAGTGGTTCTTGTTGGAGGTACCAAACCCCACCAGTTTCATATGCGTATTCACTGAACCCCTCTTTAGTATAAAATAAAATATGATTTTTTTTCAAGTTCAAGACATGGATATGTTTTTTACTGGTGCACAAAATGAGCCGTGCATGTCACGGCAGAGGCTCTGCCGAACCCCTGAGACCGACTCACCCAACCCTAGGGGTTCGATCGAACCCAGGTTAAGAACCTAAATTGTTATTTCTCTTCTTCTTTCTTCTGTTTAGTTTTCTACAGTTTATTTTTTTCTATCCATTCACTGCAACTGAGAAATAATGCTTACCTCTTTAACATTTATGGAGCCTCACTTCTTCAAAGGGATAGAAAAGGTGATAAAGAGAAGTAAGACAAAAGGGACAAGATAGGAGAGAGCAGAGAGGAGAGCCGGAAGGGGGGCGCCCGATCTGGCTTCCCACACCTCCCTGCCGGATTGGGCTATACGCTCTATCTTCCCACTGCCTCCCAGAAAAGGGAAGAAGAGCAGAGGGGAGAAGAGCGGAACATTTTCTTTTCTTTTCTTTCATTCCTCCTTTTGGTTTCACTACCATGAGGTTAACTGCACAGTCCCCAGGAGGCCCTGAGCAAGTTTTTGGGAGTGAGACCAAAGGACGAGGTCTGGTCGCAGAGTAGTTGTTACGATCTCTGTGGGAAAAATTTGCCTCTGATCCAAGTCCACTTGCATCTGTCAATCCCTGGCAACCTTCAGAATATAAAATATTATAAAATATTACGCATTCCGTAGTGAGGTGAAAAGGAACGCGGTTTGTCCCGTACTTCAGCTAGAATGAAATCCTCACTTGCGCCCTAATATATCCCACCCACTAATTTGTGCCGTGACGATGAGATAATCAGTATTAAGTTTTTCCATTAGAAATTTAAATTTAAACTCAAAACAATCCATTTCATACCCCACACAGTTATTTTATCCACTATCCAACAAAAAAAAACTTATGAAGTTTTTCAGCATTACCTGTTTGACTTCAGTGACTTCCTGTTCTATAGAAAGCAAAGCAGATGTTTTGGTCAGCACTGACAATCAGCAGTTTCCTTGCTAAATAAAGTACAAGGCTTCAAAGGCTGGTGTTGGTTGAACTCTAGTGTTCAGATGTGTTTTTTGAGGAAGGCAGGAATCCTGCTGATGTTGGTCATTTTTATTTTGGGAGCGATTAGTCTCTCCATTTGCATATTGGTAGTGCCTGATCTCCCTGGCACTCGTTCATTCATCCATATGCAACACATCTGGAGAGGAATAATTTTCTCTCTCTAGCTTCAGGCAGTGAGAAAGGAAACACAACACCTCAAGAATGGTGTGCTGCTTGTGTTTAATATATGAATTATATGCATGAAGCCTTTTTACTTTTTACAGTTGATTTGAATTCCAAATGAACTAGAGGATATGAAAGGAGTGAGTTGACAAGGTCTTTAAAAAAAGAAAGCCTTTAAAGTGTTTCTTATTGATCTCCTGGGGTTCAGTGGGGAAGAAAAGGCTAAAAAACACCAACCCCGTCTCATTCCCAGAACGTCAAATACAGTTTTGTCAAAGCTGCTGGTGTCTTAGAGATTTGCACAGGGTGTCCTTTGGTGTTGGTGCCGTAAATACAGTGGCTGTGGTAATACTACAAAAGTCCTGTTTATGGTCCTGTTTAAAAATGGAAGACTGCCTTTTGTGTCCCATTTGGGACTTACTTTCACTTTGTTTTCACTTGCTGTTGAGTTTTGTTTTCAGTCACTATTTGGTCTAATTTTGGTATGAAAACTTCTCAACCAAATTTAGGGAAAGGTCATTGAATAAACACACACATGAATCCCCCAGACCAGCAAACCTCAGAAACCTCTGATTTTATAGAGCTGCTCACACTTGCGGATGATCAGGTAATCAGTAGCACACACAGTAGCAACACCTGGCTGCTACTTTAGAATAGAATAGAATAGAATAGAATAGAATAGAATAGAATAATCCTTTAATTGTCCCACAAGGGGAAATTTGGGTGTAACAGCAGCAAGAAAGACACATATACAAACAAACAGTACACAGGACACAGAACAGAAACATACACAATTTTTACATATTTACATCAAGGACTTTGTTACTTCCTTTGGAGTCAGTAAGGTTGTACCTAATTTTTCACTGGTCTGCATAGAGTCCTATGAAAGCTTCCACTTTTACATGTATATGTACACTCAATCCCAGTGGAAAGTTGTAGTGGAATAAATATTAAAGTGTTGTAGGGATAAAAAACAAAGCACAAAATGTTAATAAGCTTTCTGAGTATACCTATAAACTTCCTTTAAAAAGTTAGCCCATCTTTTTACTCATTGCTTGACTGAATTGTAGGATAGACTAGCTCAAAATGAAGGTCTAGACCCCCAAAATACCCAAGGTCGTTCAGCTCTGTATGATTACGTTGATAATAATGTGAAAGAAAATAACAAACAAACAGATCAAAACTAGCCAAAGACACTTCTTGGTAACAGTGAAGTTCACACTTTAATCTACAGAGATTATGTCATTTTGTGTTATTCTCCGTAAATCACCCAGATCTACTTTATCAATATACAGTATCTTTTCCACGCTCATGGTGTTTATGTGTTTGTGAGGCGTTGCGCCGTTCGACATGTTCTTTCTCCTAACCCTCTTCTCAGATAGCAACAGGGGTGCCGTCACATGCTGTGAACACAAAGCACTGGCAAGATCTGCTGTTTAACTGGGACATTCCACACTCTGCTGCTCTAGACAAACACACGCAACACTTTGCCTCTTGCTCGCTCTCTCTCACACACATGCACACACACGCTCTACAGAGACACACTGATAAACATGCAAACCTTCATACACCTGCAAACTTGCACTCACAACATATATGCTGAGATAGGCACATGTTTCACTTTGTACCAAGCCGTCTTCTTTGGTGGAAGTGTGTTTGTTATTGATAGTATTAAATTAATATCTGGTGGCTATGCACACCAAGTGAAAAAAAAAAAAAGCTCTTATCTTGGGGGAACATTTTAAGCTTTCATTAAACTCCTGCCTTGCTCTCCCTGTCTGCACTTAAAATCTGCTTCTGTTGTCTAATATATAAAGTAGAGGCATCACAAAAATGTGTTTGAAATTAAAATGCATGTAACATTAAGAATGGAAAACAGCATGTAGTGAATACAACAATCTTTCAAGGCTAATTTGTAGATATATGGAAACAAAGAAAATTCACAATTATTATAATTACCACACACAATGTACTACCTCCATATTTAATTTAACCATTGCTTAATGTCGAACAAAGCCAGTTATATAAAACCATCTAAGGCCACAAATGTAATGCAGATGCAATATATCGATCAATCAATCAATCAATCAATCTTTATCGATATATATATAAATATACATACACACACACAGAAAGAAAGACCATGGGAATTTAGACTTTCAGACGGTGACCTTGTTCTTTAATTTAACTTTTACATAACAGTTAACATGAGCAGTAACTTCAATATCACCCATGAATCTGATTTTGTGGAGCCTAGATGGATAGATAGAAAGGAAAACCTAAACAATAAACATTTTTAAAAAAATAAAATCAGCCCCAAAATGGCACCAGAAAGTCAATGCTGCAATGATTATTGTGTACACCTATCCTCAAAAGACAGACATGAAAACACCATCACTTTAAAAAATGCGCAGTGATACTGACTTTTAGTTTACACTTAATACCATTATTTGTAGTGAGCTGTTTTGGCTATAAGTTATGGTATCCAGCAGTCATTAAAACCCACAAACCATTTTCATACTTCCCTTTCAACTCATCTTAAGTGAGTCACAGTAGATCGCTGCCCCTCCCCAGGCCTTTTATGCAGGAGGTCTCTTCCTTCTGGAAGGGATTTCTTCCTCTCCACTGTTTTCAAGTGCTTGCTCATAGGCAATAGGTGTTTTCTGTTTAATATTGGACGGTCTTTACCTTGCAAAGTGAAGCACCTTGAGATGGCTGGTTAATGATTGCTAGGAACAGTGGATCAAAGAAGACCACAGATTTGAAACTCCACACGTAAAACATTCAAGGAGAATTTATACCCAGAAACTCCTTGTTTCAAGGCAACGATGCTTACCACTGCATAACAGAGCCTGAACCTACAATTTCTCATTCAAATAAACACGTATGTTTTTGAAATCAAATACTTGCATTCAAGCTCAGTTTTTCTAATTTCTACCCATAAAAGCATGAAAATGTTAAAAACCCAGGTGTCTGATTGCACTGTGACTCCTACACATTACATGACAAAGTAGCTTGTTTTCCTCCGCTCCTTTGCTAAATACATGCCATTTATTTCAGATATGACCTAGAAATCTTCATAAACTAATCTTAGTATCCATTAGCACATTCTTGCCCAGATCTTATATTTTGCATTTACATTCATTTATCCTTCTCTGAACTCTTCTTATGTCCTCTTCTCACCCTTCCTGTTTTTCCCCAAGCGGAAAGAGTTAGTTCAGTCAGGGCGACGTGCCTTTGGCACTGCTTGAAAATCAGGTTTCCCATTAAGCCCTTGAAAGTTGAATCTGGGTGCAGGATGTGTGTGTGTGTGTGTGTGTTTTGGTGGGCTTTGTATGTTGAAGGATCTTGGCAGAGAGAACCAGTTTAGCGCCAACGGCCTTAGAGCAGTTTGTAAAACATGAGGTACTCATGTTTAGTCAAAATAAATGTGTAACCGGACATTAAAAATACAACCCTTGTCGGTTTACTATCTGTACATGACCATTTATGGAAAAAATTGGCACATAAAGATTGAAAATGCATATAGTGGGAAATATAAAACCTGATCTCTTGAATGGGAAATGACACACCACACACATTACACTCATCATGCTTTATCTCTGGCTTTAATAATGCTGAATAAACGTCGCTTTTAAAAGTAAATTCAAGCAAAGTAGCTCTTAATCTTCACACAGAAGGTGCTGGTTTTCAGATTTAACATTTCACCCTCTAGCAGTTTGAGCTGATAACAGCTGTTATCAGTTGCTGCACGTCCGGCCTTTTAAATCTCTGCCGAGTTTAAATGACTGCGAGCACTGGCAGTCGTAGATGACACATTGTAAAATGACAGACAAGAGCAAGCAAGTCTTCTCAGTCCCAGCTTTACATTGCAATATTACGTCTCGGTTTATTACATCGATTTTTGCTACAGCTTAATCTTTCTGCTGGGTTGTGCCACGTATTTTGAAGGTGTTTGCTTCTCCTTCTGTGCTTCCTGCAATCCCCAAAGCAATCCCCGGTAACCTTTCCCCAACATGCAAAAGAAAGGTTACACCAGTGCAATTGTCTGAGCTTTAATACACTTCCCATCTCACTCCACTGCCACAGTTTTTTTCTGGACATTTTTGCTGTTTGTTTAGCAAAAAATAAAAAACAAAAAACTTTGAAAGTCACCCCTTGTCTTTTCTTTTTTCAAAAATTTTCTTGTCTTATTTTTCTTCAGTTGGCTTCAAGCATCTGAACTTCTCATCACACTAAGTTTGCTGTCAAGCTGGATTAGTCCATGAAGTCTAACTTGACAGTATGTTTAAAAAAAAAAAAAAAAAAAATTTTTTTTTTTAGT
>VUQG01026473.1:0-14218 GCA_015106755.1 Etia nguti | reverse complement strand
ATATATATATATATATATATATATATATATATATATATATATATATATATATATATATATATATATATATATATATATACACACACACACACAAACAGGCATAGACAGCAATCCAATTCCCAGAAATGCCTTTGGTGAAGCAGTTGCCTATACCACACCTGCTCAAATTGTGCGATGGCGTGGAAGAGTTTCTCATTATTTTGACCATTGTGCATGTGCTTCTTTTCGGAGGAGGTGGCTTGGAAAGCCTACTCACTGTGGCGATGAATAGAGCAGCCATCATGTTCATTGTACAGTCTCCAACAACTCTGATGGCATAGTGCGCTCACACATGCACATATTCAGACTCAGACGCTGCAGATGACATGAAGCATATCCCCACTTCCTGGCACCCGGCATTTCAAGGATATCAGGGCTAATTACATCATCATTATCTCAAGCCACACGTGTTTGCTTGTGTGTCTGTGTGTGCGTGTGCATATGCGCTCAGTATGGCACACACTGATCTGTGTATGAGTGTGTGTCTGTCAAGTTTTAATGAGGCTCCTCAGATAAGGCTCATTGAACCTTTGGTTCACCACTGAACGTCTCACAGCTCCGATGCGGGCCAGTGTGCACCACCCCCAAGAGCCACAGAGTTGACAAACGCAGCTTATCAGATGGTGGAAACAGATGCCCTGTCTTCAGCTAGATCAGGCACTAAAGACACGAAATGGTGACCACTGATTCCAAATTGTCTTGAAAGCGGTGTATACGTGCTGTTTTGTTTGTGCCAATCTGACCTTGAGCCCCCTGTCGATCTTGGATGCTTTGGGTACGTGAGCTCATTTGTACGTGTCTGTTACGTGTGTGTGAGTAAGGTAGAGAGCCGTGGGGTCAGCAAGGAGTTCAGTGTGTCAGAGGTCTCAGAGTCCCGGCTCTTTGATTCCACTCCCTTGCGGCTCGGAGAATTTCCTCTCCAGTTTCCCAGTGCTGAGCCCATGCTGGGCAAGGAGAGCCGCGCCAGGAAAATTTATGTTGATGTCAGCAATGAAAACACCACCATCCCTCCACCGCGTCTCACAATATTTGTCAAACAGCGGTCTGTCCGTTCGTTCTCTCTCTCCCTCCGTTCTCTTCTTTCTCCCTGAATATTTCCATTCTTGCTGATGTACGTTTCTGAAAACTTAAATTCATGTTGGCGAGGGGTTTCACACTTCACATGGTTTGTTGTCTCTGCAGGGACTTTGGTAACACAGCTCTCTATTTGTCTCCTCAGGGGCTGGGCAAGTTTGGGGGTGTCTTTAAAGGTGTAATCCACACATATTTCCTTCCCTAAGGCTTTGTATATGGAAAGCTAAAATAAAATCACAAAAGAATTGCAAATGTTACATTATGTCCGGTATGGTTTCATATTTATGAAGCTGAATAAAAATGTTATACAGCCAGCTATTATAATCATCATAGGACTGTAAAAAACATTCCCCAAGCTTGGACTCGGGATGGGCCCAGGACCATATTTACAGCACATTATGTTAATAATAATTTGCAGTCTTTAAACTTTTGGATAAATATGCTGGTGGTGAGGCATCAAAAAGTCTTCAAAGGTTTCTAACTAAAGAACATACAATATCTTGCTCGTTCACGTTCAAAATCAACTTACAGCTTACTTAGCTTATAGTTAATGCTGGATCAGGCAACCCTGAATCATCCCTTAAGGCTACGTTGGTCGCTTTGCATGCCACCAATAACGCA
Source organism: Etia nguti (assembly GCA_015106755.1). Taxonomy (NCBI): domain Eukaryota; kingdom Metazoa; phylum Chordata; class Actinopteri; order Cichliformes; family Cichlidae; genus Etia; species Etia nguti. The sequence goes on along the minus strand of VUQG01026473.1, from coordinate 12,484 downwards.
CCACACGTAGTCACTTCTATCTATGTTCTAAGAGGCAAAATCAGGAAGCAAAGACATTACTAAGTGGTTTTATTTCCACAAAGTGCCGTGTTGCTGTTGCACAGCGATTTGGCACTGATCTTCAAAAATATATGCCCTACTGAAAGTAAATAGAAAAATACTGGTCATTTGTTAGCTGCACGGCTAAGATCAAATTTACTATAATTCAATTTTTTTCCACGACATTCCAGGGTATAGTGTATCTGTTGTAGTGCCTACAATTAATGTTGCCCATACTACAGTACAGTTCCAACTGGCTAGTGCTTTTTGTATCATATGCCACTTGTGGCCTGATGATGTTGCTTACCTTGCATATGCATGAAATGGACATCAAGATGTTTGGATCATTTTTTTTTTTTGGATCCAGGAATGACATAATTTCTATTCCAACCTGTAAGAGCAGGTGTAAGTCACCATTAGAACTTAAGATATGAAGGATGAAGGTATCAATGATGCAAGCAGTAATCGGGAAATATGTTTTGCTAGCTGACACTGCTATCAAACTGAGATAAACAAACGTAAAGAGTCTGCTGGTGATTATGAGGTCAGTAACAAAGAGGTAAGATCACTGAAGAACAGGTATGTTATGCTTACATGCTATATATTGCTAAGAAGTTAAATTAACTAAATAACAAATGCAGACTTGGAGTGTTTACATATTGGAACAAAACTCATCTATTTGAATGGTGTAATTTGTTATACTATTGTTATAAAAGACACGCTAAAGATTTTACTATTCAGTTTTTCTGTTAAGCACATTTTGTTTTAAGCCTAGCAAATGTTAGCATTTCATTTAATATCACACTGAATTACAGATGTGCCTTCTGAACCTAGCTAGCTAGCCTGTGCTAACTTATCTCTTTTTAAAAAAAAAAAAAGATTTCCGTCTTGGTTTTCCACAAATTTGCTAAATATTTATATTTTAAAATAAAATAACATTGCAATTTTAATATTTTCTTTCTAGATCACTCATAAGTGATTCCAGGCTCAGCAATAAACATAAACATTTTCCTTGAAAACACAACACGTGTGTTCCATACGTGAGGCTGGCACTATCTATAATACAATTCTCATTTATTGTCACACAATAACATGATTTAAGTTTTTGCTTTTTGCGCACATAAATATAGGGCGGAATGGGACTTTGGAAAATGTCTTTACATCATTTGAAATATTGGCTAATGAAACAATACACTTTAACATGTTTTCCTCTTTCTTTCCATTGTTTTTCTTTTTTATCAGCAAACATGTTGTGTTAGTTTGACTCTGGTAAATCAAAGTATGGACACTTGACAGCAAATTCCTGGGCTGCGTGTTATTGCCAGTCCGCTCCTGCTTACACACAATTATCATGACGAGCTGTAGATTAAACCTCAAGGGGTCTATTATTTAATTCTGAGACATCATCTGTGTCTTTCATTCATATTATATTGACAGCTCATTTTTCTATTAGCTTTTGTATGAGATCCCTCGCTGCTGGCTGAGTTAATTCCCATCTGGGTGAAATATTAAGAAAACATTCCTGTCTTGCTGAATGGTTTTATTGAACCCAAGCTGACATGATTTTTATCACGCTGTGTCCCATATATATTTACAACATGTTATACTATGTATGTATGTATGGATCATTGAATAGATAATGCTTAAGTAACAGGCAATATGTTTTAGCAACTGATTCAGCTTTATGATAATATTCAGCCACAGAGAGCTTGTGGTTTGTATTGCATAACATACAGGAAACTGTACGCTATGTACTTGTGTGATTGTGTTACTGTGTCAGGATGAGTGTGAACACTATTATTCTCCACCGCGTGTGCACCATAAGATAGTATCCGGCAGGTGCTCCTGCCCATGCAGAGACAAATTTGTTGACATGACACACTCTGAATGCATTATAAACACTTTCTTTCTTTGGTGAATTGTGTGTCACTCTATAAGGAAAAAAAGGCAAATCTTTTATCTTAGCTCACCTGTCAACTCAGGCAATATTTAAGGCAGTCAAAAGTACAACTCCCCTTTTTGAGCTGTGCGTCCCGGTTGCTCGTGCATGAGCATACACTCAGAAATGCACACACACAATTTGTCCAGTCAGTGAGCGATTTTGAAGCCCCATTGCCTGAGGGTCGGCGATAACGCTCGGCACTGATTCTTATTGGCTGAGACGCCATTGTGACAGAGAGAAGACAAGCAACATGTAGCGATCTGTGCATTCTGGTGTGTGTTTGGAAGTGTGTGCAAGCATTTGATCGGGTTTAAGGCATTAGTGGCAAAGCTGGATGAGATGTTTCTATGGGCTGTTGTGAATGACCTTTTAGGTGCTGGCTGGTTGCTGTACGCTTGGGGAAGGCATTTTGAGACATGCAGGGCGCTCCATCCTAGAGAAAAACATCTCAGTAGTAAAGAGGAGACAGGTGAAATTGAGAAATGTGTGTACTTTATGTTCTGGATGGATTTGGTCTCATGAGGCCCCTGCTCTATCCCGCCTCCTCTATTGCTCATACTCATGTAAACACACGTACAATAATTCTTGGTACTCACTTACACTAGGCCTGATTTGGACCTGGGCCATGCCTTCAGGCAGCCCCAGTCCCTTGATTCCCAGCTCTGTCCCGCTGGCCCTAAACCCAGTCCCAGCCTCCCTCTGCTGGGAGCCAGGCGAAATGGCTTTAGCTATTATCCAGAGCTAAATTAGCAGATTGCCATCCATTTTTCTTTGCCGGTTCTTTATTGTTGTTATTACTGGTGGAATATAGAATTAGCTGGTATGCATATTTCACATACAAATGCTAGCACAAATAGTCTCCAACACTTATCCATCGGGACTAAATTTATGTTTTCTCTGAAGTATTTTGCATTTCTACATGCTTTGAATTTAAAGCCCCTTGTTTGCATTTTTCCTATCCATAATTCATGTCATCCCCAATCTGAAATTTGTAATGTAGTGTAAATATATATATATATATTTTACAGTAGCCATTATATTTGTCATGTGTCTTTATAGATTAAAACATTACTTTCTGTGTTTCTTAAAAATGTAATTGTTATTTCATACATCACAAAAGCTGCTGGTCACCACTGGATGCAACCACGTAGGAAGATGCAATTTATGAAAAGTCTCCTTGGCAGTAGACATAACAAGCGGGCATTCTAGTCACGTTTTCCCTTTGCCTCCTGCATGGCATCTATCCATCATCTCATTGGTTGGCATGCCTGGCTCCTGCCATCATCACCATGGCAATGTGAGTGTCCTCCCAGTAGCCATCACCATGGCAATGGGAGTGTCCCCCAGCAACCATCCGCATGGGCCGAATGTAAGCCTCTTAACCAAGATCACCATGGCAATATGTGCCTGCTGAAACACCAGGCTGCGGTATGTCTGGGGGTATGTGTGTGTAACAGTGATATTAGCCATATCATAAGGTACCGGCAAATGAAATTTTCTCTGTCTATCTGTCATTGTACTCCTTAAGCAAGTTTTTCACATTTCACTGCATCCTCATACTGGTGGGTAGGTGCCAAGATGTCACCCGTGTCCTAAGTGGGCCCCGGCAGGAGGTTTAAATGGCACCGATAGAGCCTCGGTCCATCCTATCCCGCTGCTGAATACTCTGGGCCCCTCTGGGAGCTCACCGACCCTGTCTGCTTGGGACATCATCTAGTGTCAGTGTCCTGACACACAATAGTGAAAGCTGACAAAACCACAGGGGGTGAATTTAGGAGGGGGGCCTGGTGGAGAGAGAAGCATGCCATTGCTCCAGCAAGGACATGTGCATGACACGCACAGTGACACCCTCATAAACAAACACTATCTGTCACATACACACATATTTATACAGTGGACACACACTCATGTGCAAAATGTGCTATTACACTTCCGTAAAGACATGCGCTCATGCACGGACACACTCACATACACACATGGAGTTAATTGTGCATATTCATGAGCATACATACAGGGTGTTCCGTTTCGCAAGGCTGACTTTTATTGTTTCCCTGGTGGGTACAGTGTATGTGTGCGCACTGAAGCACATGGGCATGTTTATATAAAAGTGCATGTGCATGTGTGAAAGTGTGGTTCTGCATGTGTGTGTGTGCGCATTTAGCTAAAGAGCTTGGTGGGTACCAAGAAGCATAGCTTTAAGGTATGATATGTTAATAAAATGTGTCAAGATGTCTGGAACCCTTTCTCTCTTTATAAACAAACTTACAGCCTGAGCGCCGCTAATTAGCAAGCCCATCTGTTCAGTTTAGCAAAGTTGTTGAGATTTACCACGGAAACTGTAAAAAGACAAGCTCACTTCAACACAGCAGATGACAAGTGTTAAAAATCCCAAATTCAATTCCCCAGCCTGCAGCCTCTTGTTGACTGTCTTATTCAATTACTTGTATGATCATTTATTTATTTATTTATATGAAAAATGAATGAAAAGATCCTTCCTTTTTTTTCTTTTTTTTTTTTGCTCTTTTTTTCTTATCCTAAAATGACCAAACTGGCACACGCATACACACCAGCAGGACCGCAGTGTTCGCTGAGACACAGCATATGAATGTACAGGGTAACATTCCCCAAACAGCATCATCCAAAGCTGTGGCAATTTGCTGGGAGAACATTAATTACTGTGGCTGGGGCCCAGGTTTTGCATGCTAAGCACTCTGCAGCTAAGTCTAATATGTGTGTTTATGAGTGAGAGAGTTTGCATTTGCTTGTGCGCCTGCTTGTGTGTGTGTGTGTGTGCTGGGCGAAGGGGGTTGGAGGGCTGGGGGTGGGGGGCACAGGGGGTCCATCTGCTCTCTTCTGCTCCTCTGCACTGATATAAGATTACGTTAATCTGGGTACTTGTCAGGACAGGTTAGTGAAAGCAGACGACTGGGTGGGACTCATGCTAAACAGGTTGGCTAGAAAATGACTGTTTTTTGCCCTCAGACTCTGCAGTGTGGGTTTTGGCACGAGTCGATGGATGGTGAGCCGACAGTGCCGTAACCGCACTGATTTTTCTGTACTTTGGATTTGCAAATATTGCCATATTTATACAGCTAAGTTGTCCAAGTTATTCTAATTAAGTTACGTTTTTCTGTATTTAAATTGCTCTCATATAGTCCAATCTTGGTTGTCCGCTCTGTTCACTGGTGCCTGGTTTTTGTGTGCATGTGTGTTAATATGTCTGACATGTTGTGGAAGTCAGACCTTTAGTTGTGTTTGCCCATCTTCCCACCTCTCCAAACATTTTATTCAATTATATAGCCCCCCCTTAAACCCCAGTCCTGCATCCTGTGCACTACTGATGGTTGTTTTCTCTGAAAGCACTTTAAGGCCATAATGTTTTTCTAACTTGTTATGCTAATTAGAGTGGCCCTCTTGGACTGTGTAGCACAGAGAAGGATTTATTGCCCGTTTGCTTGGAGAGGAAGAAAAGAAAAAGAACTTAAAGTAATTAATCCCGTTAACCAAGGATAATTGGGCAAAAAATAGCCGAACCACTGGCACTGACTGGGAGGAGTTGTAGTTAACCCTGTTTCCTGTGTTTTATTTCAAACTTAATGTTTCCTCTTGTTTAAACTTCCTCTCAGGATTCCTGTTAATCCGCTTGCCTGTGCCCCATTGGTGGAGCGAGGCAGCATCAGGGGCCAGCGAGAGGAGGTGGCTCAATTCAATCAAACATCAGCAAGGATTGTGTTTGCAGTCAGGGTTTAGTGGAATTGTGGAAAATTCCTGTTATCAGTTAGTTATGACTTTATATAGTTTTTTAATATTCTATCAATCACTAAAGTTTTATTAGCGTTTATGGTTTTTAAAAAAGAAACAAAAAAAAAAAACCCAGAATAAATTTCTGGGTTTCTGATTCCTTTTATTTTTCTTAGCAGCATATGTTCAGAATAATTACATTGATTAACACAATGCGGACAATCAAATTCACCTACTTTATGACCTTATTAACCATGCTTAAGTTTTGTCTTTCACCTAACTGTTTTGCATTAACATGTTTTTATAGGAGCAAACATTTTCCAGCTTTTACAGTGGAATTCCCATGCACGTAGCCTTTTATGATCAGCTGCAATAACAGGCAGTGCTAACTCGTTCCATACCCACAATCCTCTCCCTCAGGAGAAACACTCATCTGTTTTTGTCAGTATCATGCCGGGACAGTAACCGGAATAGGCAGATCCTAATTTCATCCACTTTCAAGGAATTTACAGGCTTAAACAAGACCTCCTTGAAGGTGTATTTGTGTTAGAAAAAGAAGGGGAAAAAAACATGGAGGAAGAAACATTTCTGTTCTTTAAAATGATTTGGTCAGTGTATCAAAGGTCTACCATGTTATTCGGTGAAGGTGGGAGGATAAGAATCTCTGTTCAAACGCAATCTTTGATGTGTTATTCGCTTTATTCTTTTTTCTTGAAATCTACTTTTATTGCAAATTAAAAAGGATTCTGTTCCCGTGTTAGAAAAAAAACCCTTTTGTTCTTTATAGGATTTCACTTACAGTTCTTCTCTTTTTTCCCCTCTTTCTGTTTCTTTTCTCTTTTTTACTTTTTTTGAGAGTTGTTTTTTTAATCTGCAAAACCTGGAATGTCATTTAAATATGTCCCGCTGTCATAAAAGGCAGCAACAGTTTCACAGAATTAATTTGAGAATTCAGCATTTCTGGGCTGTTGTTTCTAATTGCTGTTTTGATTGTTTTCAAGTTCAGTTATTAGCCACATTAGGTCAGATTAAGGACAAGCATGCAGAGACAAAGCCAGGTAATTAAGAGAGGATATGGAAGCCCTGTCCAGTTACACTCGACTTCATTAATACTGTTAACTTAAATCAACCGTCACAATGCTAGCAGGAAGGCTATGTTTTTTTCAATGTGAACTTGTAGTCCTGCCTCCCAGACTTCAGGATAGGCTGTTTAGCATCCACAGTATGGCTATTGTCAAAGTCAACCATAAGATAGGAAGCAAGGGCATGGCAGAGGAGAGGCAACCAAGAAGAGAAGTTAGTCAGGGGTGGGGGAGCACTTGACATACTATTGCAAGCAAAACCTCTCATTAATTACTTTAAAGATAATTATTTTCTTGAGTTGTTTGCTCTCTCTGGCCCACATTTCCTCACGTGTTTCCTGTATTTCAAGCTCCTTTTGTTTACTTATTTATCTATTTTTGGGTGTGAGTGTGTGTGTGTTTACTCCCCCTCCCTGCTTGCACCATATGGTTGCAGATCAAATAATGTCAAACATTTTGCCCTTGCAAGTTTTTGCAATTTGCAGTTTCCAAATGTGAGACCTGTTGAAAGCAGGAGTGATAATGGACATGCTCTACCCCCCGTCGTTTTTGTCCCACCATATCTCCCTTCAATTAATGCTACAGCGGGAGTTTCATGTAATAACACTTGCACTTCTGAGCTGTCCGCATGAGAGAGGGAGAGGAAGAGGGAGATGGGAGAACAGAGGAGGGAACAGAGGGATGAGGCTGAGGCTGGGAAGAAATGAAGAAGGGAGAGGGGAAACAATTAAAACTGGGCTGGGATGCCATGACTGCCCTGTGTTGTGTGGCCATGTGAACGTTGCGTGTCAGCTAAAAACAGAGAAAAGAGGGAACGAGCGTGGTGGCGGTTGGTAGAGAGCGTGCTAAGCTTGTCTATCATTGTTGCCGAGCGCAATCAAGCTGGTGCCAGCAGGATGGAGAATGCGTTGACAGCAGTAATTACCCATCGCCATAGTGATCACTTTTGGCCTGCCGTGGATGGCCGGCAGAGGCCCCTCTTCTCATCAGCCTTTAATCAGATTGGGCTGTCAGTTGTCAGGTAGACATGGGTGGGATGGACACTTTTTGTGTACCGTCTTAGGTCCCTAGGTGTTTTTAATTAGGTATTCCCATCCAAATGGAAGACCCTACTAGAGCCTAAAAATAGAGTATACGCCTCACCATTAAATGCAGTAGGAGCTGGTAGGAGCAGGAAAACTGTTATTCACCTGTCTGTGTTTGCTGAACAGGAGCTTCTTTTATGTGTGGTCATTTATGGGACATATTACAGGTCACAGGATGTCTCTTTGAGGTTATCTATAGCATCCCTTTGACTCTGCATATAATAGCAAACATCTTCATTGTCTCACTGCTACCATGTTTATTTTTGTATTTTTCATACTATGAAATGAGTGCAGAGGAGTTTTATTCAGAAGAACTGAAATTTTCAACTCTTAAGCAGTCATTTACAAAACATTGTCTAGAAGGGTTATGAAAAGCTACCTTGGGATACATAAAAGAGATGTTTTTTTTTCTATGAGCTGAGATAACTGGAAGCTCTTGTCATGCTTTTTAGACAAAGACTGTGCATGATATGCTGTCTTTTATTATGATGCTCTGGTTAAAAGTCCATAATGGCGCAGTGCTTAAGGTAGCAGAGAATGCCAGGTACAGTGTGATAATGTCAGTGTGATAATTAGTGCAGAGAGGCTTAAACCAGCAGCCCACAGGGAGACAGCCCCTGGTGTGGAGAGATGGCACGCAGCTGGATCATACTTAATTAAGTAATTGAATATCATTTTGCCAGTTAGCTGGAAATTAGCTGGAAATTAAAACATGGACAAACACGACACTGAAAAAGGACATTACTAAATTAAATTGAGAAAATTCTTTTTCCATGAAAAAGCTAATAGTCTGATAATGAGGGATGATTTTCTTCCATTGTGACTAATTAATGTTTTTTTTTCTTTCTTTTTTTTCTTTTTTTAAGCTTGATGCTCATTTTTAAGAGGTCTCCCTTTACTGGATAATATAACCCACAACTTAGTTTGTATTTTCCCTGTATTTACTGTATGGATTTGTTTTATTGTGAGTGTTGGTACATATGAAACTGGTACAAGCCCTTAAATAAGTAGCAACTAAGTGGACTTTAGACCAAAAAAAAAAATTACATTGTAAGTATTTGGTTGACAACATCCTGCTGTACTTCTTTAATAACTATGATAACCTATAACATATTTCCTGGTCATGTAAACAATAAATACAGAATTAAACTACACCCTCCAAATGAGTTTTCCTATTTTTGAGGTTGTAGTTGGTTTTGTTGCATTGGACTACATGCTGAAAAAAGTACTTTTCACTTTACACCAATCTTAGTATTTTAAAACTGCAGACATACCAACTGGGACTCTTATAAAACACTAAGGCTATTTAAGCGATGGAATGTGATTAAAATCTCAATCTTTTAGCCAGAATAAGGTAGCTGCTGCTGCTGCTGGGACACAGTGTTCCCCTATGGTGCGGCTGTCTCGCTATGTTTAACTCAATCTGACTCAGGCAGCACAGTAGTACTGTTGTCAGTCAGATGTGATTATTTAATATTGATGGCGACATCCTACACATAAAACTATGCATTTATTGGAAAGATTTAAATAATAGACATGCTAGTAACTGGATGAGCTTTACAGTTATTTTGTATCAAGTCAGTTTATAGCCCAAGTTTATTACAGTTAACTAAATGTAAAGTGAAAACTAAAGCTATATGTGGAAAATAATAATAATTCAAAACAGACTAGATAAACACATCAAACACACACACACGCACACACACACACACGCACACATATGAATAATAAATGAACTACAATGAAACATTTCTGCACAATAATAACGATGCAGATGAACACTCTGGAAGCAAGCAAACAAAACTAAAAGCTAATTTAAATCACAATACAATAACACTTATAAATAACTGGGTAGCAAACATTCAATAGCTTGGTTTTCTCTGTTATAGAGTTCAAATGTCCAGCTATTCACACAGAAAGCTTCCGATGACAGTGAAGGATGGAGAGAAACCGAAAGGATTTATTGTCTGCATGATCCTTCATGCTATCAGTCTATTTTGATGAACAGCTCAAGTTCCACAACACAGTAAGCTGCAGTTGTTTGCCGCCACGCTACAACCTTGTTAGCTGAGGTGGACCTAAGTTGCTTTGGTGTTAACCTTCTGTTAGCACCTTGCTGGTTATTGTTAGCGATGACGGTTTCTTTTCATTTCACTGCACACTTTTTTAAGGGGAGCAAACCTTTCAGACAATAGAAGAGCTGTGATTTTATTATTGATTATAAATTTAGATTTTGCTTTTCTGTTTAGGTTGATTTTATTATAAACAGTTCTTTTTAAGACAGCCCGAGCTCCTGGGTGTAATGTGTAATTACATTATGAGAAAGGTGGGGGGCATACTTTATAAAACAAACCACATTCATAATAGTACAGCGTATTACAGTGTAAGAAAGGGGAGTTGAGATGTTTTAGAAAAGAGCCCATATTCCTAATAATACCATGTACAAGATTAAATATATTTATTCTTCCTTTATTTAAAAATACCTTGTAGGGACATAGTACTTCGATAGATACTTTTTTTTTTAAATCTCCAGATTGTTTTACTGTATTGAAATTTTAAATATAATCGCAGACCTGTGGCTGTATCATGCAGTGATACCATTTGACCTGCCTTCACTCACACTTTTAGATATATATTTTATTGACTACTCGCAGCACCACAACTGATTTGTGTGTGTGCCTTGCCTGTGTGGGTGCTGTAAATATGACTTTCATTAGTCCCATATGAGATAGGCAGAGTGAGATTCTTGCTGTGAGAAGAGAGGAATATGGCTTAAGAAGGTACAAAAATATCTCTGGATGTCATATAAAAAGGAGGTCAAGCTCATCCACGGTGATGCTGGGACCCAGATTAAGTTCCACTTATTTAGGAGTATTTATCTACAATTGGACATTCTGTTCCACCCTTGTTCCCATCATTTTAAAGGTGTTTCTCTTCGTATAACTGCATGTAATTCTTCAAGGTCAGTAAATGTATTAGCTGTCAAAGATGTTCATAATATTTTACAGTGTATTTCTAAACTGGGGTATGCCGTGTTATGGGAAATCCTCCATATGAAATTTTTTTAGATGTAAGCGGACTGTGAAGATTGACATATGTTCAATTTCTGCAACTATTAGAACATTATATAGAACATTATATATAGAACATTTTATTTAAAGTCCAGTAAGAGACGAAGACATTTTTTATATTTCATCATAAGTGAATAGCTTCTTGGCAAATAAAAGCAATAAATATCTGTTTATGCAAACGTTCGAACATGAGCACTTGAAAACTTCGTGTTTGTGGCTATGTGATAGTTTAGTGCTTCGGCAAAAGTGGAAGAAAAATGCTTGGTGAAAAAAAAAAGACTTAATTGCTTACATTATTTATACAGATACAGCAGTGAGCTCAAAGGGTCACCGATAATGAGGAAATTATGGGCAATCGAGAAAATTACAGAAAATATCAAACAACTGATAGTATGAAACATGCCTGTGCATTACTAAACTGTAGGGAAGCTGCACATTAGCTTAATTTAGTAACATCGGCCCACTGACACCATTGATCATGGAAATGCAAATAGTATGTTGCTGGTAACTACACCAATTTTATTTGCCTTTATTTGCCTTCATAAATGTACATTTTTGGATCCAAGCAGTCTAGAGCAGTATACAGCACCACCTCAGTGCTATATACTTTAACGCAGCATACAGCGTTTACTGATCTTAATATACAGATGAGCATACTACTCACTACTATATCCTGTTTGTTGTGTCACTGCCACCCCAGTTGTTCTCCGCATAGTAATAAACAAATAAAGTGGGAGAAATTAATCCCTCTGGAGCCATTGTGGGCACTTCACGTCACCCGGCCCCGTGCTCCCAGCTGCTTCTGAGTGCATGCATGTGTGTGAGACCACATAAATTCACAGACGTGTGCGTATGTAGGGGTCTCTGAGTCATACAAGGCCCACACTGAGATGAGATAAGAAGAAAATGTGTGATGTGTAACTTCAGGAGTAGAGAGTGGAAATGATGTGGCCCAAAGATCTCCAGAGTACTTATCTATCTATTACTATAATAATAACATTTACTTACGGGTGCTCAACGTACCTGTAATTGGCTCCAGTAACCATGACAGCTTATTAGCATGCATTTGCTCCGACTGTATTTCTTCAGTGACAATGTCGCAACATTTCTACAAAGCATTGTTTGCTCACAAAATATATTTTTTAAATCATCTTAGTCACTGAGATGACAAAACGACTGCATAGCAAAATTATCTCGTGTGACTATGTGCTGTAGAATGTGTACTTGGATGAGACTGAAAACATTTCTCCTCATATCTTAACACAGCCTCGCTTATCAGTTTCATACGCGTGGGTCAGCACAGCAAAGAGTATTATGGGTTGTTGTTTCTTAATTAAGAATGTATAAGAGGATTAGGCTTCAAACAGTACAGTTTGTGTAAATTTTGTCTTTTCGCAGCAGTCAAGGCTTGGGTTATCTGTAAGGGTGGCGTAAGCCCATTTATTCTTTAATGTTTTTGTTTTCTGTCTTCACCCCCACCCGCCCCCCCCACCCCCTTTTTCCCCTTTAGTGGCCAAAGTAGCA
>VUQG01026471.1:0-10691 GCA_015106755.1 Etia nguti | reverse complement strand
ACTGCTGCATCCTAGATGCATGAAGGAGCGTTTCCGCAGGTCCTTCCTCCCTGCAGCTGTCAGACTGTACAATCAGAACTGCTCCCAACAAACATAGAGGTTTACATCAGCGCTGTAACTATTTTATCAACCGATTCACACTATAACCAGGGTTTCCCTCTTATCTGTATTTCAGTTTATTTAATTTAATAACTGTACAGTACTCTGTTTTGGTAACCATTTTCCTTTATGTAAATATGTAAAAAATTGCGTATGTTTCTGTTCTGTGTTCTGTGTACTGTTTGTATATGTGTCTTTCTTGCTGCTGTTACACCCAAATTTCCCCTTGTGGGACAATTAAAGGATTATTCTATTCTATTCTTTTGATGACATGCAAGAGGTTAAATATAAGACCAATTAAACTTTAATGAGCGGAAAACTTATATTCAGACGACACTGATAAATATCCTGAAATATCTCATTGACAATTTGCTCCTACAGTTGCTAATATCAAGCTTTTTATGGTGACATTTTTTGTGCAGCACAGAAGCTTGCTGGTTTTAAAAATTAAACTAAAAGGCTGTTGTTGGCAAATTTTATCATTTGCTAGTAATGTGTTAGCTGTACTATTTAAACAAGGAACATCACATGCAGTTCTATGAAAAAGTATTGCCCCCCTTGATTTCTTTTCGGGCTTTTTTTTACATATTTGTCAGACTTACATTTTTCAGATCAACCAACTAATTTTGATGTTGGACAAAGAGATCCACAGTAAATACAAAATGCAGTTTTTTGTAATGGTGATTTCATTTATTAAAAGAAAAAAGCTGTCCAAACCTACCTGACTGTATTGACAATTAGCACTGACAACTCATCCAGGAGGTCACAAAAGAACCCAAAACAACATCTAAATAACTTTTTGGAAGGTTTAAGTCCCAATAAATCTGCCTAAAGGACAATGTCCGGCCATCAGTTGGTGCGAGGAAGCTCAAGCACACTTCGGTTATGGAACAGGAAATATATCCAAAGCACTCCAACAAGTCCATCTCTGAATGGCTAAAAACAAAAGATAGCTTGGACTTGATATGACTTTAAACGGGCGGTTCAGGCTCGAAAACGTTCCAGTATGGCTGAATTAAAATAATTTTATAAAGAAAAGAGGGCCAAAAAATCTTCCACAGCAATATGAAAGACTCCTTGGTAGTCCAAATATGGACTAAATAAAGTATTTATAATTCGTATAATGTCTATTTTTACATTTTTGCTGGGTTTGTTCTTTAGTCGTAACCTTGGATTGAATCCTTAATATTCATTTTTCACAGGAAAACCTTAGTCGTATTGGTAGCTTGTCACAAGCTTTAGAACCTGGATTTCAGCTTGAACACTTTGTATCTTTGCGTTTATGCAAATGATTCTATAAGAGTTTCATAAAACCAAGGATGCTTCTTTTTTTCATCTCATATAGAAGGGGTTACAGTGTTGCATCTAAGTTTTCCAGCTGAAAGTTTTGAGCGCTGCTGCACCCATTTCTGTTCTGGCTTGGTACAGAACAAGACAAAATAATCTTGAGAGCATATGGGAAGATTATGGGCAGATGCGGGTGTAAACAGAACAGATACGCCCAGTCACAAAGCTTGCCTTAGATAACAGCACCCGTACATTTGTGTATGTATGCCACGCTCTGCATGTCCTTCTCACAAACACACAGAGAGCTGAAAGAAGAAGATGAGAGATCCATCTATCTTTTAACAGATGTGATGAATATCAGTGCATGACCCACGCTCCTTCCTTGATACATCACTGCAGTGTGCTTGTCATCTTTGTTTTTCGCTTATTATTCTCGGAGAGAATCCACAGATTTGCCTCAGGTGCATTTTTCATTCTCCGTTTCATTATTTGCTCAGATTAATACGAGCAATGGTATCAGCGGTGGCGTGGTCGGCTAAGCTGTGTCTAATAGGCTAGAGTCTAGACATACCCATACCAATTATCCACTGTAAATAGAATCCACGCTTTGGCTCAAGGCTTTGTTTATTCAATTCTATTCACTTCATATCCGCATGATTATAATTAAAGAAAATAAACACCTGCTTAGAAGGTAAAGGCTCAGAAATGTGGCGTCGTTAGTGCAACCCCATGTAGGTGTGCACTAATATATCAAATGTGGCAAATGTAAAGCTACACTTATGGAAACATTATGTGGATATAAAGTGAAAAGCAGCATCTTAATCACAAAAGTATGTTTAGTCATTTCAATACTGTATCCTTGGAATTGCTCTGGTTTCATAAGCACAAGTCTAAAGATGGATATTCAACAATGAATTCATTTTTATGCTTTATGCAGGACATTATCTCTTAATGTCCTGCCAAAGATCTGGATCATTGCTACACCTTCTGTGCTTGGAATCATTGGCCTGATTCACGATCCAAATTAAACGAAGTTTTAGCTGTCAGGGAGATGGAATTGGTTGACTGGTAAGTTGACCAAAATCATCACCGCTCCACCACAGTGGATGACAGTTGGTATGAGATGTTTAGGGGATAAAGTAAAATACAATATTTACTGCTATTTGTGGATTTAGATACAAATACCTAATTTGTTAGTATTAAAGCTAGTACAAAAGACAGAATATAAAGCTAACTAGTTTAGCTTGCCTTTCTTACATCTTTCTCAGTGTTGCACAATGACTTTTTTTTGTCTCCCTGGGAAATACAGCAACTGTATATTCCTCTTACAGACACATTTTGTGACAAACTGGACAGAAGCATTTTGCGTGTTTAGTGATTATTTGTTGAGCTTTTTGAAATGGTTCATTTGAAATTACCTGCCACTTCAAAAATGTATGTATAAATATACTTGCTCTTCTTCGACAGCTAGCTAGGTGCTCCATTAATGCAACCACAACTTTCTGTCTGCACCATGAACACATCACATAGATAAGAAAGAAATTGTTAGCTGGCTGTGGGATGTCATTATTTCCTTATTACTGAGCAAATAACTCCGTGCCATCACTGGAAAAAGCACCAGGCTGCAGCATATGAAAAAATTTGCCTATTCAAAAGAAATAACCTGGCTATCAGATTTAATCACTCTTTAACTGAAGGTGCTGGAAACTATTTGAGGTTTGTGTTGATATGCAGTTTGTTTTTTGCCAAATGTATCCAGTGATGGCATGGAGTTATTGGACAAACATCTCTGTTTTGGTCTTGCCTGCCCAAAGGACATGGTTGCAGAAGTCTTGTGGTTTGTTGCAAGACGCAACTTCACAAACCTAAACCAAGCTGTCATGTTCTTTTTATAGAGAAGAGGCCTTCTCCTGACAACCTTTCCAAACAAACCATATTTGTTCAGTCTTTTGTGTAACTGCCCTGTCGTGAACTTTTTACATTTAACATGCTAAGCATGGCACGGCTGCTTTGTTCGGACAACAACTTTGTTTGGACATTAACTCCTGGGAAGAATGTTGTATTGTGTTAAGACACACCCAAATACTCTAGACCTGCAGCACCTGGCTGGTACTTACCATCTTAATTCCTCATAAACAGTAAGAGTGCACTTTGTTTTTCACGGAACTGCAAACACTCCTGATTTACATGATTGTAGCTCCAGTATTTGCATTTTATGTATTGTCCAGGATATGAAAAATTTAACTGTAAATCAATAAGATCTAGACACTGAAATGAAAGTTATATATGTTTCTTTTTATTCATTATTAAAATTCATAGAATTAGAGTTCTAGAGATACTATGCTTAGGCTCAGTAGCCTAAGCATAGTATCTTAACCCAGACCATTTTCTTTTTCTAACCAACCAGTGAGCAAAAATGAGAGTAAAAGGTAATGAAAATACAACTTCAAGATAAAAGTAGCCAAATAAAATAGTCTTTTGTAGGACTTGAAGTTTAGTCTCTTGAGCTTTATTCTCTAAGTACCTGGATTAAACAGTCAGGTAATTATACCACTGCCAACCTCCTTGCCTCCTAATGAGAACTTTATTGCTCCATTAAACTGGAAGCACTGTACAGCTAAAAAAAAAAAAACACAAGTCAATAGATACAATATTGTTACAATTTCACAAACTACTGTCAAACTGGGTAACAGGAGTTGTTCATGTGAATGCACACACAGGCACCCACACGCTCACATAACACATGTTCATGAAAATATGTCAGTAGATTATGTTTTCAGGACAAACTCTGAGATAATTTTTTGCAATAGTGCTCTGAGAGGTTTTTTCCCTTTTAATGTTAAATATGAAAAGGATATTTTTTTATCAAGCAGCTTTAGTGATCAAAAAAAAAGCTTCAAAATAGGATTTATTTTGATGCTTTGTTTTAAGTTTCACTAGTAAAACACTAGTAAAACAACACTTATCGTTAAAAAAAAAGCAAATAAATTAACATTAATTTGATGTCCAGCCATTATCTTAACTCAACCCTCTGGCAGTGTTGACTGTTTGTTGAGAGGACTAGTTTTCTACTAGACTAATTTAAGTACATTAATAATACCTTAGTCAGTTACAACTGAAGTTCCCAAAATATCAATTATGAGATGGTACATAGGTGTCAGAATCCATAATTGAGTCACAGACTTTGTAAGAAATGGGCTTTTTTTTTCACTGAGACAATGCAGCAGTGAGTGACAGACATACCTTCACCTTGTCGTGTTGTCGTGCTTGCCCACTGGTGTAACAAGACATTTGCTTACAGCGCGAAAAAGAAGTCGGAAGTGCTCATCCACCAACTTGAAGTCATAACTGACGCAACGGTACATTGCAAGTGACACAAAGTCAGAACTTAAAATCTCAGTATAGACAGGGCTAAATCTTTCATGAATTTATCATGTCTTATTCATAACAACTCTCTACCTACCGTTTTTTTTTTTACGGATCTGCAACTGACGAGAGACGACCTTGGTGTGTGACCTTGTGGGTGCAGGTAAAGTTTGAAAGTGCAGAGCTTACTCACCTGTACTGTTGACTGGATTTTCCTACAACATGCCACACCATTAAGAAAAAATATTTAACACACATTAGTGAAAAGGTAAAAATGGTTTCATATTTATTTCGTTGCTGCTGGTTCAGTGTGTAACAGCCTATGAGCCTGGTGTCATGGCAGTTTGTGATATAGTCATGAACTCTAATCCACTGATTTCATCTTCTTCAACATGAATTTCCCCACATTATTTACATAAAGGAACAAGTTGTATTCAGTTTTCAACTCCTACATGTCACAGTTTTTAACATATCGTTTTTAAAAACGTTATTAATTATAATTATGTTGCAGTTAGCATTAAAAAAACGACTTAGAGTTACCTGTTATATCTAATGGGTTAGCATCAGGAACATATGGTTTGGTTTAATATCACGGTTGAATCAACACAAGTTTTAACATTTAGTTTTTGTTGCTGGTCCCAAGTTGACATCCCCATCTCTGTTTCTTTGTTAAACAATAATATTGAATTACATTACTCGCAAATTTGAACCCACTGAAACAAAGTAATTTTGGTGTGTCCATGAACACATGAGAAAAAACACACAAAAAAGATTTTTCATGACTATTTCACAAAATGCTGAGAGACTGAGCTGATTGATATGTAGGTTTGAAAGACTCTCTGTCCTTTAAGTCAATGACTTATCCCTCTTTATTTTATTTAGTTTTAACTTTAAAAAAATCAGCTCTCTTTCTCTCAGTTAAATTTATTCCACAGTTGTGCGACGCCTCGAAGTCAAGCCTCTAGCAAAAGACAGTAGGGGCCAAACATATCCAGCATGATCACAAAGGCACACGTGACTGTCACCGAACACAAAATATTTCTTCACCAGTGTTTTTCAGAATGCAAACAAATGCTTTAAATTCCTCCTTTGAAAACGTCTGAGTGAAACACTGCCGCATTCAGAGCTGCACCCTGCGTGGGCCTTTCACTTATTCTCACTCTCTCTTTGCTACCCAGTCTTTCATTATCTATGTGAAAATTTCAAATCCCTCAGCTCTGCAGGAGGAATTAATGCCACACATGGCACCGGCTCATCAAGAATCATGAACCACGCTACAACGTTAACCTAATTTTAGTTAAGTTTCTGGCCATACAGCTCATTTTCACATTCTAAATAGGAAGATAAAATAAACATTATAAACAAGGGTATCTTATTGTTATTTTGTTCTTCAGAGTTTTGTGCCCTATTTCAGCTGGAGGAATCATAAACCAGGCAGGGGCGAACTTGACCTTTGGTTCTGAAATTGGAGAAGTTAGTCTATGACTACAAAGGGACCTAATTCCTCTTATTCCCTTTAATAGAGTCTGAGAGACAAAAAGTGACAAGGCGAGCTGAGCACAGACTAGAGCAAGACAAAGTTTTCTAAAGAACTATCCTTTTCACAGAGTCTGCTTTTACTAATACACATAAAACACATGTATTGTTAAAGAGAGCAGTATGAAAAAAGAGACCGTGACAGTGTAATATGATGAAGACCTGTGTTTTATGTCTAAATATTACACTGTCAACTCAATTTAATAAACTCTATCAAGTTGTAACTCTGATCATTTTCTAATTGTGGATGTTGGTTTGCGTGCCATCAGTGCATGCACGATGCTTTTGACTTGCAATAATTCACTTCTTCTGAGCACTAGTTTCTTCTGTACTTAAAAATAAAAATAAAATACATCACTCAGCTCAGTGTAAGAGTCAGTGTAATGTAGTTGTCATTTACAGTCGCACTGTTTGTCCTGTCCTCAGTTCTCTGTTTCACCAGTTCCTCTATTGTACGTCTATTCCAGAAATCCCACTGCATGCACACACAGAGCAGAGCAGAGTTACATTACTGTAACTGCAACAAAAGATTCCCGATGGGTCTTGATCTGTCCAAAGTCAAAGAATGATAGAGGTCTCCCCCAAACAGGTCAAAAGAGCTGCGTGTTTTTAAATGTACCAAACCAGAGAAAGGACAGCAGAGGAGACTGCCATTGTCTGTGTCCTAGAGTTTGCCGCTGTGTCAAGCATGGCCCTGTATAATCAGAGTAAACAATGTGATGTAATACAACATCCTTGCAGCAACTCCTGACACTTAACTGCAATTTTGCTGCTCAGGGCAGTTCACTCGTGCATGTGACAGAAATACACTGTAGGAATCACTGAAGAGATTTGTTCTTCAGAGGTATAGTGGTCAAATTGTCCCTGTCATTAAAGATACTGTAGACACAAAGATACTAAATACACATCCTAAAAGAAACTCTTTTTAATGTTTAGAAACGATAAGAAAAGAACTCAAACGGTTGTCTGTCTTTTGTGGTGGTTTTTGGCATGCACCCAGGCTTTTCTCCAGGCCTCTCTCATTCCAGTGTGTTCATTCTGTTAAAGCTTCTGGCATATGGCATCATTTGATTTCAGTGTTGTAACACTACGATGTGTCATGGCAATAATGACTTTTCAAGTTGTCAAACTTGTGAACGATCACATGGTGTTACATATAAACTGCAACACGCAGGTTATATTTTTCTCTTAATTCATAAATAGTAAGTCATAGAACTGAACATCTTAAAAGCTCTTTTATGATTTTCGACAGTGTGTTTTTTGAAATATAAATGCTAAAGTTCTAATGAGTAAGTGTGCACTTTGTATGTGCTCTGTGCAGTAGTCGGTGGTAGTTAAGTCTTTGTGTGGGTTTCAAATACTTAAGCTTTACGGGACATAAACTCCATCAAAAAGGTCTGGCTCTAATTTGAGAAATTTGGATTATATTCCTGAAGATCTCTCCAGTTCTTGGTGGAAACCGGGACTCAGTTTCAGGAAATTTTTAGGAATACCTTTTCATATGGGTGCTGCTGGGAGCAAGACTGGTTTGCTGGTTTGTATGTAACACTGGTTTGTTACAGAGGGTCCAACACAGCGCAATGAGTAAACTACATAATCAAATATTTTAAATACGCTACTTACCACACACCCTAGTGATGATTAGGCATAGCCTGTGGAATTTGCCAACACCTTCTCAGTGGTGTCCAAAACACTGAAAGAAATCCAGTTCCATCAAAATGGAGTCCCATGCCACTTTCCGGAGCTTTCTGAGCCAACACATGGGGGCTGCTTACTGAAGCACTTTTCAGGTGCCTCTGCACCAGGTCGTGGCGGAGAGCATAGCGGTTAACCCGAACTGCTGATTGTATATAGTCCGTCACATCGCAGGTCATTAGGACAACCGGGAAGATGCTCAAGCGGTGGGAGCTCAGAGTTAGGCAACCTCTGACACTGACCACATGACACCGTTGAGCTTACTATGGCTGGCATCTTTGTCAGTCTGGGAATCACGACTCACTACTTTGGTCACTTTGGTTTTAATTTCGATGCCTAGCAACAAGGTAGCAAAGTTGGAAGCAGAAGAAACATAGTTTAGCCTTGGGGCTTGAACCCACAACACTCCCAACCTTTGTAACTGGTGCGCTGCTAGCTCTCCAAGGTAGAGTATGGTGGGAGGAGAGGTCATATTCTGCTGCATTTATGATGTAAGACCAACATACTTAGTATAGTGAATCATACATTAAACAGTCTATACAAACTTACACCTATTCTTAACTACATAAAACATTACTGGCAGTTTTAGATCGCTAACAGATGCAGATACACTGCTTGGTGACTTGCTCTTTGGTGCTTTGGTACTCACTAGGAAATTTCCCTCCCTCTTTCTCTCACTTTCTCTTTGTCTCTCTCTATCTCAGAAAAAGAAATGTTCAATAACAGCTGATTCTCACGTTTGTTTCTATTACTGGTATCTTAGGTATTAATACTTTAGCAGTAAAGGACAATTTTGTTATTTCCAAATACTGAAGAACCAACTTCACATTACTGCTCAGTAAACTCAAATAAACTAGCTGGTTTGCTTCATATCATGCACTAATTTCTCATTGGTATTTCTCCTGATCCTTGTGGTCTCTTTATATTGTTGACATATTTAGAGTCTAAACTTCTGTTTGCATCTTTCTGAATGCTGATCTTTTTAACCTTGTGCAAACTTTATTGCAAAAAAGACTTTTTTAAATAAAAAATTTTGTTTTTGCTTCATTGCTTCAATTTTATTATTGCTTCATTGTCATACGAGTTCTACCTGCAAGTTGTAACCAGCATCAATTTTATAATGTGAATAGTTACTTAACCTGTCAAGCCCCCAGCGGTTTCTGAGCTTTCTGCTCAAAAATGAAATGCCCAAAATAAATGGAGTATTTCTCTGCAACTACATACTCTGTGTATGCAATCTTGGTATCAAAATAAAGCTAACACTTGTGAGATTTCATCAGAGGTGTAAATAGTACTGCAAATGTTACTATGTCAAAGTTACTGTGACTCAAACATAGAAAAAATAGATTTTTTATTTCCCTCACCTAATTTTTATAGCATATAACACCTTTGAAAATATGCTTTGGTTCACATTTAACTTCAGAAAACCACGTAACTGCTCTTTTAACTGTTTGGTGTCTTCGCTTTGTTTGGTGGTTGTAGAAACGGTTTATATGAGATTTTAGCTGAGATTCAGCGGTTTCTGTGGACACTACACATGTCGGGATTTATATTTCTGACCCCGTGTTATATTTAAGCGTGATCTCCTCCCTTTTGTGCCCATCTTTGGGTGCGTGGGTGCTTAAGAGATTAACCCTTCACATTAAAAGGCAGATTCTTTTTTTTTTTTTTTTTTGACCAAACCATAATTTTCGTTCTACTAAAAACATGTTTGTTTTTTTCCTGTGTGTGCTCTTCTCCCTGGATGTAGCCTCTGCTTGTGATCCCACATGACCTACAGCTGGCACACCTGTTGATTATTATCTCGACATCTCTTGCAGTAAAACAACCCCAGGGTTTCCACCAGTCTTCTCCACATCATTTACTCACTTACAGTGGCGGCTAGCAGCTGTCAGGACAATCTTCATATTAACTTGGTCTGAACCTGCTTGTGTTATTGTTTTTTTTCCTGTGTCATGTGCTAGCCAGCTTGCTTCACTCACCACACACCAACTTGTCCACCGATCTCATGTTCAGCCACACATCATTCCAAGTACCTGCTTGCTCATTCTTCAACATCTGCTGATTCATTCATTCACAGCTCACTCATTATGAGCTGCGTCCTCCGGTTAAAGCCTACTACAGTGGCACCACCTCCTACATCCATTTTAAGCCGATCCATCACTTCCAATGATGCTAGTTTTGCAATCAATCTTTTAAACATTTCCCCATGTCAGTGTGCAGCGTAGACGTCCAGTCATTCTTGTACAAAAAATGTAAAAATCTGGTGGAGAGAACAAAACACGTTGGGAACACAGTCAATATATATATATACCACTTACTTAACTTATCCATGCTTTCATCACTTCTAGACTGGACTATTGCAACTCTCTTTACTTGGGCCTCCAACTCTCTCTCCTTCAGCGCTTGCAGCTAGTTCAAAATGCTGCAACACGCCTCTTAACCGGCATTAGAAGGCATGATCACATGACCCCTGTCCTAGCTAACTTACACTGGCTCCCCGTTAAATACCGTACTGACTTTAAAATCCTTTTGTTCACTTTTAAAGTTCTAAATAACCTGGCGCCTAGCTACCTAAGTGATCTCGTCGACTTGTATAACCCCAAGAGAGCACTAAGATCGTCAAGCCAACTGCTCTTAGTGCAACCAAGGTCTCGATTAAAGACCAGAGGTGACTGTGCCTTTGCTATTGCCGCACCTAGACTCTA
>VUQG01026463.1:0-13018 GCA_015106755.1 Etia nguti | reverse complement strand
TTTGTCTCGACACCACCGAACAGAGGCAGCAATATAACATCGCTAACATTAACAGTGCAGTGAATCCTGCTTGTGCCGTGATATTCGGAACTGCAAACCGAGCAGCATTCACTGACGGCGGGGTCTAAAACCAGTTGTGATTGGTTCTCATGATTAGGGCAGTTCAGTCAGACAGAGGCGGAGTGTTTCAGAAGTGACTTCGCCTTTGATAGCCGGTGACAAACTGACAGCTGAATATACCTGCCCTTAAAAAGAAAAAGAAAAAAAATCCTGTATGAGTGCCGGGGCTCGAGCGCCTGACGTGCACCATGGTCGTCACGTCGCTGTGAGTCGCTTCCAGTGTGGACTTTACCTTGAGGAGCTCACGTGTTATTAAGGCGGTGCAGAGGTGAAGCTGGTAAAACAAACTGGATTTCCCGTGAGTCAGAAACCTGTAAGCATTTTTAATGATATTGAAAGGTTTTCTGTAACTTGTTGTTAGTGAATAACACAACTTTATTATAATCAGAGTCAGCAGTCCTGTCTGTAAAGTTAGAAAGACATCCAAGGATTCCGACTTTCAGAATTAATTACGCACAAGCGAATTTGTCCAATTCCCCCAACATCAAGGAAGTGAGCTTCCGTGCTTCTTTTACAGATTCTTTTAGCGTAGGACACTTTACGAAGGGGGAGGAGAAAACGCCGTCCCATAATTCATTGCGGCGGGCCGTCCGACATTTCATAAAAATAAGATAATAAACAAAGTTGCGCAGATCATGTAAATGTTAATTATATCTGCATTTTGCATTACATCCATAACCTGCTGAAATATTTAGTTTTTAATAACAGCCTGTTAAACTCACAGCTTAACTCTGAACATCACGCTGCTGGAATAAAAAGTAGATACTGTTGAGCTGAAGAACGCAGAAGTGTGAAAGGTCAGTATTATGATCTATATGAACTGATTCAAGTGTGCTTAAGGTTCTGATAGAAATCTTAAACAAGGAATAGGAAAAGAGTTTCACAGAATTACAGCAGGAAAATATGAGAAAATAAGATTTATCATTAAGTATTTTACTCTATAGGCAATAACTCGCCCAGTTTATTTACTAAGCAGGGCAGATTGTTGTGACGTCGCAATCACAGGGTGATCTACTAACAATGTAGCTTATTTACAAAGATGCAGCCAGTTCACTTCAGTAAAAACAAATGTTCTTCAAAGAAAATGTGAATTATTGGCTAAAAAAAAATATCAATGAGGGAGCATGAGGGAGGGCACAGTGTGAGCCCAGGTTTGACGCAAGTATTTCTCTGAAAACAACCATCCCAGTTACAGTTACTGTGCCAGATGCAGGCATACGCATATCGCTTCTTAGTTTTAATAGCACATTGCAGCATCCAGGCATTAATCCAACACACCGACACCTTTGTTTGCTACAGATTCAGTAGAGAGAAGCCGGTCTTTGTGTGCACACAGAGCCGAGGAAAAGAAGCTCAATTCATTTAATTTCACTTCTGCTGTTTCAGTAAAATCCAGCATTACTGAGGAACAGTGACTGAGTTCGCCTCTAAACAGTCAGTTTAAGTAAAGAGTGAAAAGTTTTACGACAGAGCCAAGTTTTGGCACTGCACTCACAACTTTGAGCCATCCGCCGATTATGTACTCATTCTGATAACATCTCTGCTCCTGAAAATAAACATATGTTACTTAATCTGATCCTAAATGCCCCCCCTTAAAATGCCAGACTGTTCTTGTTTATGTGACCTCATTCAAACACGTTATAACATGTTGTGGTGAAGTAAGGTGCGTGTTTTGTAGTCCTCTTCTGCATATTGTCGTTTTAACACGGTGGTCATCCAGCGTCACGTTGTTAAGGCTGTTCCAATTCTCAGCGCGTGGCTCTTCTCTTTTCCTAAGTCCTTAGTAATTTTCCTATCTACCTAAGGAGGTTAGGAATGGGAGATAGGAGTTACTTTTGGAACGCACCCCTGGTTTGGGGCGGCCTCTGTGTCCAGCCCCGAAAAAACTGTGGTCAGCCTCCACTGCCTCCTAACTATTGGAAATCAGTCACTGGAGATGATGGTTATCCTCTTTCTGAATACTGCTGTTTGTGTACAGCTGTGATACTGGTTTACAGAAGTTTCATTTCAGAAAAGAATATATGGTATATGTAGAGTTGGCAAAGTACAGACATTCTGTACTTCAGTAGAAGTGCAAATACTACCATTAAAAAATACTCCAGTAAAAGTTGAAGTTGCAAAAATATTTCAGTTTCCAGATGTTTGAGGATTTATCTTACATGTGTTGGTCCTTCAAATCCCACCAAAACATTTCAGTGACATTTAAATCTTGTCAAGGTTAGCGGGTAGTGAGGACCCAGATGCGGAGCTATTGATAAAGCGACAGTGCGTTTTATTCACAGTGCTCAAAAAGTTCACATCATGACAAAAGTGCAAAGTCCAAATAGTGTTCTTCTCCCAATTCCCAGTGATAGTGTGACTCCGTCTGTCCGTGATTATCCAGTGATCGTGCTCCTTTTCCCAAACTGTCCACTCTGTCTCAAACTCCTAGAAAAGGTGAAAAACACACCATTGGTGAGCAGGCTTCCTTGCCAACACAACACTACTTTTACGGAGCTCACTGTTACTACCAGGCTTAGTGTAACAATCCAGCACTGATTGTCGCTCAACCACGCTGTTAAATGCCTCTGCCCAAGATGGAGGATGATTAGAGGCAGCTGGAAGGATAATTAGACGCAGGTGTGTTGGCTTCAGCACGGAGGTGCTTCCGGGTCGGAGGCCGCCCATCTTTTGCTCTCCCGGAAGCGCGAACTTCCGTAAACAAACATGCACCAAGGGACGGGGAGGAAAGGGAGAGAAACACACACACAACACATAACAGGCAGGTCGTCCAGGGAGGACCGTCCGACCATGACAAATCTGCTAATTTTTACAACTGCTATGTTCCAAGTTGCTTGGTTTCTGCACTTTTACCAAAAGTGGCTGCAGAGTTAACAGATCCTGGGATGTGATTGTCTTATTTTTTTTTATTTAGTTTTTTTTTTTTGCCTCCAGCTTTGTTCTCTTGGGGTAAATTTCCTGGAGTAGCCAGTCCTCTGACAGAGTAGTAGTTTGAAATATGTGTCACCTGCAGATGATAACACTGAAATGAATTACTTCACACAACTGGAAGTCTTTTATAAATCCTCCATTAGACTCATAGACATCCATCCACAACCTTTTTTTTCTGAAAAGAGCTCTTTTGATTTTGAGGACAGCCACAAACGTCAGTATATTAGAACCTCAATGTTGGAGCTATTTGTTCTTTATTTTTATTATTTTGAAATTTGTTAAAGTTTGTTGGTTTATTTATATTTTTGGGTTATTCACAAGTTTTATTTGTAGGTTAATACTTGCTTCATTGTTTGGGTTTGTTTTGTTGTTTAACTTGTTAAGTCAGTCAGGAAGAACTGTAGGGCCTTTTTTCTATAAATAAAGAGACTGGTATAGGACCAGCATGCACTGGGGTGGGCCTATGGTTTTTTACCAGAACAGGAGAATCAGCAGGAAGCAACCAAAATGGATCTTGTTATTGCTTGCCAAACTGGATAAATAAACCATAAAACGCAACCTTCATGTTTGGACAGTGGACTTCTTTTGCCTGCGTACTAAATATTATCTCAGTGCAGCAGTGGCTTGTGGATTTTTAATTGTTGGATGTTTGGTTGGTCAAACAAAAGGAATTGCCACTACACTCAATAATAAATAAGTAAAATAATAAATAAAATAAAAAAAAAGACAAATAAGACAGGTTCCACCTGAAGTGAGGTTTTAATCCTTGATATCTTAGCTGTTTCTAGGACTGTGCTTTCTTTTGGACAGAGATCTCGGATGTTGTTCCTGGGATCTGCTGGAGCCACTCGCCTAGCTTGGGGTCACTGCACCGAGTGCTCAGATTACCACTGGGACCACTGTTACCTTCACCCTCCACATCTTCTCGAGCTCTTTTCTGAGCCCTTGGTACTTCTCCAGCTTTTGTTCCTTCTTCCTGATGTTGCTGTCATTTGGTATAGCTACATCTATCACTACGGCCGTCTACCTCTGCTTGTTCACCACTACTATGTGTGGTTGGTTAGCCACCATTATTTTGTCCGTCTGTATCTGAATGTCTCACAGGATCTAAGCTCGGTCATTCTCGACCATCCTAGGGGGCATGCCCTGTTTTTGACCTCCAGCTACTTAGTTATGGTGCTCCATGCATGCCCTAGCTGCTAGCATCTTGCTGTTATGTGCTGGATTATCTTAGGGGCATCTTTACACAGCCTGCACCTGGGGTCTTGCCTGGTGTGATAGACCCCAGCCTCTATGGATCTGTAATTGGAGCTTATTCATATACTGCCATGATTAGTACCCTCAGTGCTGTCTTTCAGTCCAGCTTTGTCCAGCCACTGGTAAGATTTCTGGATGTCAGCCACTTCCTCTGTCTGCCAGTGTTATATACCATGCAGGGGCCTGTCCTTTCTATGGTGTTTTTTTTTCTTGCTGCTCATCTCTCTTGGGTTTTAGCTACCTAAGGTATTCACAAGCACACAGTTGGTGGTAGCCAATCCTCGTCATCATGGACAGTGGTTCTGACACTCACCAGTCCTCGGCCTCCTTCCTTCCATTTAGCGTACACTCTCAGGGTGCTGGACTCGATGCATGGTAAGGAGCTTACTTGTTTTGATATCAGTGACTTCTGATTCCTCATTTGGCCAGCTTATTATCCCAGCAGGGTACCTGGTCATGGGCAGTAGGTGTTGATTGCCCAGATCTTGTTCTTTCCATTCAGCTGACTCCTCAGGACTTGCCTTACGCACTGCAGGTATTTGGTTGCAGCTTTCCTAGCGGCTTCTTCATGGTTCCCATTTGCCTGTGGGATTCCCAGGTACTTGTAGCAATGTAACAATGTTACCTTCTAATAGTGGGATCCCCTCAGTTCTGATTACCTTTCCTGTCTTTGTTACCATCCTACTACACTTCTCCAGTTTGAATGACATTTCAGTGTGCAGTGCACAGGTTGGTCAGTTTGGTCTTCCAGTCTCGGGCGACTGCTTGGTCTACCAGCAGCTGGTGTTTCGCTCTTCTGGTATTCCTGCGTATTCCTTTCTGTGCCCCACTCATGTAGTGAGCCATATGCTTATTCATCTCAGCTGCTACCATGCCTGACAAGAGGTTCCATGTGGTACTGAGGCAGATTATTGCCAGGTAGTTGGATGGTACCGGTCCCTGTTCTTGTTCCCTTGAGAATAACTGGTTTATTCTCCTGCCTTCTATCTCTCTGGTGTACCTCTTCAAGCAGCTGGCCAAGGCTATGAGTCTTTGCTTGGCAGTTTCCAAGGCCTCAAGTATGGATAGCTTGCTGTACTTCTTAGGCACCCTTTTCTTTGTTACTCCCATAGTTGGCTAACTTCCTTCCATGCTACCTTGATCTTTTCCATGGCGGGTACTGCTCCTTGTGGCTGTTCATCTTGTAGCCAGGCATCTCAGTGATCACTGCTGCCATGGTGTAGATCAGTTGGTTGGTTTCGGTGATGGTCGCAGTAGAGATTGTCAGTAATGCTGCATTCAGATCTTCTGGTAGACCTTCAGATGGTATTTCACATAGTCTTGGTCACCGGCTACAGAGGATAAAGGTTTCCAGCTTCGCCATGATCCTATCTTTCAGGTCAGCTCCTCTAGCACTCAATGCTCCTTCTTCCATTGTACTTGGGGCTTGGTACCCAATCTCGGGTGATGACTTCCCCCTTGGCCTGTGTCATGGCTCCCCCTTGCCGTCATTGATGTCCAGCTGTGGCAGCAATTCATTCTTCTGAATGTTGGAACACTAAGCTGCTAGTTGTTTCACTCTCAATCTGGATGCTGGGTATCGAAGATGCCCACATCCTTTTCATGTAACCCCTTCCACTGGGGTTACTTGCATAGTAGCATTCCAACAACACCCTGTTCTCATCTCTTGCCTACTTATGATTTCTTGTGCCAGTAGCCCACTTCTCATCAGTTTGTCCTGGTTCCTCAACACCTGATGCAGACCTTGTTACTCCGGATGGCGTCCGAACCAGTATAACGTGCACTGGTCCTGGCTGCACAGGATACTTGGGTAACACTGGAGGCTGGAGCCTGATTGTGTTCTACCTCAGCTCAGGTTCAGTTCAGTCTCTGGCTGGGGCTGCTAGCGTTGGCTGGCCCAGGCATAGAAGCAGCTGTGCACCAAGGTGAGGCACTGACTTGGGTGCAGGGCTGCCGTCGCTGCTGCTACTGTGATGCTGAGCAGCGTTACAGAGGTCCAGGCTTCCGCTTTCAGAATGGCACAGCAGGGGAAGTGGGCTTAGGCAGGCACTTAGCAATCTCTGTGGCAGGTGGGTGGCTAGCTGCATGCTAAACCCACCCACTCTAATAACAGGTGAGAAATGACGATTTGAACCTGGCGCCTAGGAGTCATGGCGTCCCCCAGGTCCACACCTTCAAGTGTCTCTCATGGCCTTGTGGAGCCTTTGAAGAAGGCTCTGGATTGAGCCATGATATCAATTATAAAAAAACAAAAGAGCTACCTGCAGCCCTTATATTTTTTTACATGCCTTCTGGGTACTTTTTCTGTTCACGTCATTCTGTCATGATGTGTGTGGATGATGTGTGTGGATGTAGACCCAAATGTAGACTATTGAGACTGAGTTAAGTAATTTAAAAAAATAAAATAAACTAAAAATTCCAGCATAGAAGGAGTTCAATAAGTGGCAGAAAACAGAGTTTCAAAGGGAAACTCATAGACAGACATTAAGGAAACAAATGGTGAACAAACATGACAGGGAACTTAGGTAAACTGAGGCTTCAAGTACACTGAGGTAATGAGGCAAGGGGGCAAAGGTGGGGAAAACAAACAGCAAAACTAATCTTAGTGGATGAGACAAAGGAAATAAAACTAACTACAAAGTACAAGCAACAAAGGCAGTTAAGTCTTTGTCAGAAGACAAAAGAAAACAGGAGGTAACATAATGCTAAAATCTCTACCAGCCAGACAGGGACCAGACATGGGTATACATAAGGGAAATAACATTATCTGTAAATAAATTTCTGAGGGCATGAATAGCAAAAACAATACAGAGCCAATACACAGTATTAGAAGATAAACCAATTAAGACAAGGAAAAAATAAAACAATGAGGCACTGAGGATTGAACAGAAAACTCATAAACAATGCATGTAAAACCAAGAGCCATGACATTAGCATTATTGATGTATTTGAGAAACACCATCAGTCATTTTTAAGCAGTTTAATTTTTATATTTTTCAGTTTAATTTTCACATTAAAGCTAATATATCATGAATGTAATTAAAATGTTTTGTTTTTTTGGTTTTTTTTCACTGTCGTATCTTTTTCCCAGATCAGCGAAGTTCGGTTATTGTGCATACAGACGGAAACATGGCAAGTACATCACAGTCTGCCAAAGATTATGTCAAGAATGCCAGACTCCACCTCGTGAGAGAATTAAGGAATCTCTCTGTGATTCTGGAGAACTTGTATCAGCAAGGAGTTCTGTGTGATGAAGAAGTGAGCAAAATACAGGCAGAGAGGGACGACTATGATAAAACCAGAAAAATACTGGACTCAGTCACAAAAAAAGGAGAAGCAGCCTGCTATGTGTTACTCAAGATTATTGATATGACAAGGAAAAGGACTTTAGAGAGACCCCCTCTTCTTCCCGAGAAAAGCAGAGAAGCTCCTACTGAGTCCAAGAGGTTTGACCTGCACCACTGGATCAGCTGCTTTTCTTTCAAGGACACACACATGGATGTAAACTACTTACAAGGTAAATCAGGAAAATTCTGATTGAAGATTTTACACCAGGGGTCTCAAACTCCAGTCCTCGAGGGCCGGTGTCCTGAAACTTTTCCATGTGTCCCTGTTGCAACACACCTGAATAAAATTAGTAGGTCATTAGCAAAAGTATAGAACTTGACTGCATGCTGAAGTGGCAACCCCTAACCCTACTACTCAAGTAAATTTAAGTAAAGTGTTTAGAAAAATGTAATTCTAAAAGTACTTTTATTGCATCATGTTCATTCACTCATGAGCTGCTGTAACATGAATCAAATGGCTGAACTGCCACCTCAGCATGCAGTCAAGTTCTATAGAGTCTTTCTAATGACCTGCTAATTGTATTTAGGTGTGTTGCAACAGGGACACATGGAAAAGTTGCAGGACACCGGCCCTCGAGGACTGGAGTTTGAGACTCCTGTTTTACAAATTATTTAATTTGTTATCTTTGAAGTACTGATCATATAAAATGCACTTTAATGAGTCAGCACAAATATTGTTTTTATTTTCTAAAACAAACAAACCTGCGTTGAATTCATGATAAATTTGTTTTTTATCCTTTTTTGGGGTTGTTTTTTTAGGACCAAGGCCGTGCCACAGATATCAGGAAAAGTTAAAGTCGAAAGTAAAAAAGATATCAAATGAGTTTTGGCTCACAAGTAAAACTCTGTTTGGAGGACACAAGAAGCCTGATCTGTCGTACACCTCACTTGTATTAGACACAGAGGAGAGTGTTTCCCCATGTAAAATAAAGAAATTGAAGAAAAAGAAAAGCAATATGAGTCGCCCTAAAAAGCTGAGGAAATACATCCCTGAGGAGAAACCAGACATTTCACTGACTGAGCTGCTGGAAACAGATAAAAACATACTTTTGGTTGGAAAGCCTGGAATTGGAAAGACAACATTGACTCATGAAATGTTGAGACTCTGGGCAGAAAGAGAAAGTAAAGAGCTTGATTACATGTTTTACTTTGACATGAGGGAAACATCCCACATCAGGAATGCCAAAAACTTGGAGGAACTTCTTTTCACTGTGTTCAGTGAACCAGATGAAGGCAAAGATGAGGTCTCTCAGGACATACTGAGACACTCTGATAACGTCACAATAATTTTTGATGGACTCACTGATTTCTGCTCATCAGTGGTGGAGAAACTTCTTAAGAAAGACCTACTGCCTCTTGCAAAGATCATCATAACATGCAGACCAGATGATGAAGATGAAGACTTGTTTTCTGGGGACTTTTACAGAATGGAGGTGAAAGGCTTTAGTGAGCAGACTATAAAAACATACTTGTCTGCAACACTCGGTGAAGATCAGAAGAAGGTTTTGAGTAACTTGGAGCTGGTAACTCTTTGTCACGTCCCCATGTATGCACTCATGGTGGCTGTTTGCTTTTCATCAAAAGATGCTCCACAACCATGTACAATAACTGAGATATACATCAATATTGTTCGATTCTGCCTTCAGATAAACAGCAAAACAAAGAGAAAAGATCTAAATTCGTTCATCAAAACCAAGAGAGAAGAAATTCTGTCTCTGGCTGAAGTTGCTTTTCTTTCAGCTGAAAGAAAAACCGTGAACCTGACAGACCTGCCCTGTGAAGACAGCTGTGTAATGTCCTTCCTGAAACCACTTCTCATTAAGGAGGCCCCGACAGAAACGATAACCACATATGCATTTCTCCATTACACAGTGCAGGAGTTTTTTGCAGCACTGTGGCTCCTGAAGAATCCTGATAAAATCAGAGATGTTTTTCAGCAGTGCCTCACAGAGGAGAAGAAACACATGAAACATCTGGTCCCCTTCATGTGTCGACTGTTGAATGAGAAGAGCCCAAGTTTGATGAAGCATCTGATTCCAGATAAAGACCTGAAGAATACATCTAACTGGTTCTTCAAGGAGCTGATAAACACATTTCTTCCTCATCTGTGTGAGCAAGAAGAGGCTGATACTGAGGACAGTGAGCTCCATGTCGACATAATGTTCTCATGCCAGTGCTTGTATGAGTCCCAGAGTCCTGAAGCATGCATCTACCTTCTGGACAAACTGGACTACCATCTTGACCTCAGTGGAGAGAGTCTGGATCCTTACCCTTGCTGTGCTTTGGCTTATGTGGTCACTCAGTCAAAGGAAAGAAAAATATTGCTGAACCTCGAGGACGTGATGATATCAGAACAAGGAATGAGACAGCTGTTCGGATGCCTTGAAAATGTTGAGTGGTATGGACTGTGTTTTTACTTTCACATTGCAATGAAGATACAATACATAATGACAACAATAGTTGACTCTTTTTACTAAGTTTTACATCCCCAGTTCCACAAAAGCAGAGACACTGTAAAATGTAAAAATATAAATCAATGATTTGAAAAGTCCATAAACAGATTTTATTTACAGTGGAACAATAGAAAACACATTGAATTTTTAAAACTGAGAAAATGTACCGCAAAAAAATTAAAATGATGACAGCCACACATCTT
Source organism: Etia nguti (assembly GCA_015106755.1). NCBI lineage: Eukaryota > Metazoa > Chordata > Actinopteri > Cichliformes > Cichlidae > Etia > Etia nguti. The sequence goes on along the minus strand of VUQG01026463.1, from coordinate 2,707 downwards.
CAGAAAGTTTGGACAAGTCCATGTTTACCACTGTGTAGCATCCCCTCTTCTTTTAACAAGTCAGTAACCATCTGGGAAATGAAGAGACGAATGTTGTCCCATTATTGTCTGAAATAGGATTCTAACTGCTCAAGTCCTGGGTCTTGTCATATTTGTGGTTTTATGATGTGCCAAATGTACTGCAGGCAGGCCACTTCAGTCGGCCCTAAAACATTTATATACCTTATAGCACTTATAGCACTGTGCCTTTAGAGAGCTGCAAAATCCATAGGCATTAATACAGCCCCATATCATCACAGATCCAGGGTTTTAAACTAAACACTGATAACAACCCAGATGGTCCCTCTCCTATTTGGCCCAGAGGACATGGTGTCCATGTTTTCCTAAAAAAAATTTCAAATTTGGATTCATCTGACCATGGAAAAGTTTTCCACTTTGTCTCAGTCCATTTTAAATGAGCTTTTTTCCTGAGAAGATGGTGGCATTACTCATTCTCACATGGGTCCTTCTTTGCATCATAGATCTTCAAACTGCTTTTGTGGATGACACAGCAAACTGTGACCACAGACAGGGATTTCTGGAAGTGTTCCTGAGTCCATGCAGTGATTTCCATGACCGAATAATGTCTGTTAATGCTGTGTAGCCTGAGGTCTTGAAGATCACAGGCTTCAGATACTGATTTTTGGCCAGGTCAGCTGCTTACAGAAATTTCTTCAATCTTTTGATGATATTATGTACCATCAATGATGATATCGAGGACCACTTACTTTCCCAGGCCTTTGTTATCTTGTTAACATCTCCAAATCTTTTGAGACATATTTTTGGAGACATGTACTTTCAATTGTATATTGTGAATAAAATATGTGTTTGAGAATTTTTTGAAATAGGGTTCATAAAATGATGTAATGACCTCTTTTAAATTATAGGTGTGACCCTCTCCCTCGACAATTGTGGGATATTTTCCTTGTCAGTGAAGAGCAGATGGACTTTGTAAGCTTACTCAGTCTTGATGGAAATCAGTTACACCTTCCAGTTGATGGTGAAAAACATCTGTTTGAAAGAGCTGTGGAAGTTATCCAAAGGATGCCTACCAAGGTTAATGTCTGCCTGTACTGGGACAGAGAAACCTTTGCTTGTCAGAGTCTGTGTGAGTCTCTGTTAGAGGCTTTGCTGTTCATCAGCTCACTCAGGTATGTAGCTTTGGCTCCTGTTTGATAAACAGTCTGAATAGTTGTATCTACTCTGTTGATATTCAAATGAAAATCTTCTGTTTTGCTGGATAGAGCATAGGACAATTTGTTTATTATGATAATAGATAAACTTCAGAGAATCTATCAGGTCTCAGAGTGGGCCCATTGTTCTCTCTAACTTTGAACTTCTAATTTGTCAGTTTCTCATTTTTCTGTTGTCCATTCACAGGGATTCGTCATGAAAAAAAAAAAAAACTAAACTTTTGCTGAAATTGCTCTTCATGTAATACAGCATGTTTGTTTCCTGCTTTACAGGATGATGCTTGGTTTTTAATAAGATAAGATTTTAATCAATTTCATAGAACATGCATTAGAAACGTGTTTGATCATCTGAAATTCTCTGTTATTCAGCTTCAGATGTCCAGAGTCATGGAGCCAGGAGAAATACCATGGGACACTAGAGAGGGAGCAGAAGAGGCTGTTCATGGATTTATGCCTGAAAGCAGCACTTCATGATGGACCTAATTTCTACAATGTAGTGAAAATGCTCCTTCCATTGTTTCCTGTTAAAACTGACTTAGACAACATCTTTCTTGATTTGTTTCAATATGTGAAGAGCAAAGAGTTTTTAGGTGACTTTCAGGGTTTGAGGCCGTTTTTCCAGTCATCTCCTGCAGTCTGGTCCATAAACCTCTCAGAGAGAAAGACCTCCATCCTCCTGGAAGTGCTGAAACTCCAACCAGAGAAGAAACAAGTGGAGCTGACAGGCTGCTCACATGAAGAGAGTGAAGTGAGGAGTTTCCTTCAGTGTCTGCCTTATATGTCACAGCTCAGGTAAATATGTTGAATAGCTGTTTTGAATAACATTTGTTCATCATTGTTAATTTTTTTTTTGTCTTCACACATATTAAAATCTAAAATTTAGCTACACTTTGCTGAAAGACAAAGATTTTGATCACAGTAGTATCACTAACTTGTCTCTTTTTTGAATCCACATTATTTCAGTGTCGTTCCTCAGTTATCAGAAACTCTGGAAGAAATCAGGTTCTTTGTGAATCTGTTCTGTGCAGCAGCAGAGAGAGAACAGCAGACAGGAGAGAAGATACTGGAGCCGTTATCATCAGTGTGCACATACAGAGGATTTCCTCTTAGAGAGAAATGGTGTGATTTCCTAATGGACCTCTACTCTTTCAAGACTAAAGCAGGCTTGGGTGTCCTTCCATCATTACAGTCAGTTTTCCAGTCATCTCCTGCAGTCTGGTCCATAAACCTCTCAGAGAGAAAGACCTCCATCCTCCTGGAAGTGCTGAAACTCCAACCAGAGAAGAAACAAGTGGAGCTGACAGGCTGCTCACATGAAGAGAGTGAAGTGAGGAGTTTCCTTCAGTGTCTGCCTTATATCTCACAGCTCAGGTAAATAAGACAGATTTTAATGTTTTCATTTCAAGAATTTTTCCAGCATGTTCTCTAATTTCATCTTCACTGTGTTTCAGCTGTGATCCAGACTTCTTCCAGAC
>VUQG01026461.1:37347-72759 GCA_015106755.1 Etia nguti | reverse complement strand
TAAGCAAAAATTAAAAAAAAAAAAAAAAAAAAAAAAAAAAAAAAAACAAAAATATATAAAAAAAAAAAAAAAATTTTATTTTTTTTATTTTTTTTTTTTTTTTTTTTTTTTTTTGGGGTCATTTGAATATTACATCGCTTGCTTTGTACATAAATGTGTTGATGATTATTAAAAACCTCAATGATATGTATTTCTGATCTCCTGTGCTTTGTTGACTTTAGTCATTTTTATGTGGATCTTAAATTCTGGAGAAATTTCCAGTGACGACATCATTACCAAATATTATGTTGAATATTACAAGAATAAATATAAATATGAACTAGTAAAGCTTCCCATAGAGGGCGCGTGTATTTTTAGCTCCAAGCTGTGCTGTACTAACATGCATTGCAATAAAAAAAAAGTTATCCACAGTTTAGTGTTTGTGTGAAGAAATTTTTGGTTGTAAGTGATTTTAAAGTGTGGCGATACTTTACACTGGCATGATGGGGGATTTGAAGTGGATTTAACACATAATCGAACATCCTGTTTATACTTAAGCTAAAGGTTTTCAATATGTAGAAAAATTCATGGATTCTAGTACTACTATTTGGCAAAGCGGGTCTCTGCTTTCATGTGAACACTCGGATGCATAAGTAGATGACATTGTTTAAAGAAATCGATTTTGTGTCTTGTATTGCATGGTAAGAACTACCCTTAATGAATTAAATTCTCCAAGCTCTGATTGAAACAATGCACTGCTCAATATTCCATCAAATGTCTGTTGGTTCCATCTAGTGGAGTCCAAGACCTCTCTCTAAATTTACCAGTTTGCAGGGGCATTTTTAAATATATATTTTTAAGGGCACAGCATGGTTTAAATGATCTCTACTGAATTTGTAGAGTCATATTAAAAAGCTGGTGGAGTGCTGTTTGCCCTTTAGGGGGGAAAAAAGCTATTTTACTGAAATGTGTTATTAGACACAGTTCTTTATAAGATGAGTGTCTCAGATCATTTTTCCCTCAGACAAGTTAGGATGGTATACATGCATTGGCTACTTCATTAGGAACACTTGTTTAACTTCTCCTTAACAGCTTCTTCGAAATAGTCAGCAGTAAGTGGCAGTTCTCTGGGTTAAAATACCTTGTTGATGTCAGAAGAGAATAGCCAGACTGCTTTAAGCTGGTAGGAAGACAACTATAAGTATAATAACCACTGGTTAGAACCAAAACATGAACAATACATCTAACCATGAAGCAGATGGGCTACAGCAGCAGAAGACTTTACTGGGCGCCACTCCTGTCAAAAAGAACAGAAACTGAGGCTACAGTTCACAGGGCCTCACCAAAATCAGACCATACAAGGTAGAAAAAACATTTCCTGATTTGATGAGGCTTGATCTCTGCTGCCACATTCACATAGATGAGTCAGAATTAAACGACATGAAAGCATGGATCCATCCTGCCTTGAATCACTGGTTGTGGTGGCGGTGTAATGGTGTGGGTGATGTTTTCTTGGCACACTTTGAGCCCTTCCGTACAAACTGAGGATCACCACAGAGTCAGAATCAGTGTTATTGATAATGTATCTGCACACATACAAGGAATAGGGCTCCGGTTATTTCTTTGCTCTCAATGTACTACATAATAAACAACAGACAATAGCAACTAAGTGTTGTTGCTGACCACGTCCATCCCTTTGTGACCACAGTGCAACCATTTTTGGTGACTGGTTCCAGCCTGATATGCCTCTGTGTCAGAAAGCTGAATTAATCTCAAACTGGTTTCTTCAAGATGACAAATAAGTTCATTGTACTCAAATGGCCTCCAAACTTACAAAATTCTAATCCAAAAGAGCATCTTTGGGAAGAGTTTGAATAGGACTCATGTGGAGCCAACAAATCTGCAGTAACTGTGCGTTGTAATTATGTCTACACACTATACACCAAAATTTCTGACAAATGTTTCAGGCACCTTGTTGAATCTGTCCTCCAAAGAATTAAGAGCGTCCAAACTGGTACCATTAATGTGTATTTAATAAAGTGGCCAGTGAGTGTAAATATGATTTTCTGAAGCAAATATTGTGGTGGAAACATATTGAAAATAATAATAACACCTTCCTAAAATGTGGGCATGACACTTTTTTAAGAAAAATGCAATACATTAAAGTGACAGAATTCAAGAGAAATTGCCAAGTTATATGAAAAGAAATATCAAATTTATATGGAGTGAAGCCGGTCCTGACACATCAGTGCTGTGTTGATGGCAGAAACCTCCATAATAGGCTACGCTACGTCCAGATGAACAGAATCAAGTTTTTGGGATTTCCTTACCTGGATGATCGAGCATGCATCAAGATGCTCCATAATAGGCATGCGTAGGATACGTAGAGATGGAGCCCAACTTCACAGTCTGTACAAGTTATTGATTTGGAAGAGTGTTTGTTGGTGTGTGAGCAGTTTGTATTTTCTCTGTTAAAAAAAAAAGAAGATAATGATAGATAGAGATAATGATAATGTTTGAACTGGGCTTGTGCTACTATATCCTCAATGCTTGGATAATTAAAATGCCCTTTTAGAAAATGATTTAGGGCAGAAAATAGCAGTAGTTATAAATCTCTCCTATAAGTGGTGCACTTTCTCTTTATTTCCACTGTACTTTCATAGTGGAAGTTTTGACACTTAAATCAAGAAACATGAAGTCTGTGAAATCACGCACTTTGTGATTTGCAGCAAACGCCCTTAAAACACTAATGTGAATCCCTAAATATTGTGTAGGAACTGCAGTAACAGAAGTATGTTTGGGAAGTGACACTTGAAATATTATTTTTAGTATGCAAGCCTTTTGTGTTACTCAGAACGAGCTACACAGGAGAGCCTTCATGGAGAGAGTTTGAAAGCCTTTAATCTGTGGATTTTCTTGGTGAATTAAATAAAAAGCTTAACACTCCACAGTGAGAGTTTCTACCTAAGTCTTTATCTGCAACCTGGTCATGGATTAAAGGCTTTGGACTGACAGTGGATCGTTTTCATTTATTTCGTCTTCAGTCTCTCACGAGTGAAGTGACTATTTTATTTGTTGGTTTGCTGTCAAAAGTTATCCGATTTTTCTCTTTGAATTTTAAGCTTGATAACACATTTGTTTCTCGGCATTGCCTTAAAATCTCTCCATTGAGATGGACATTCTAAGCCCTGTCGAATCAATACATGGGCCATAAAAAAATGGTGTCATATTGAAGGGAAAGCCTGAACCCTTGACCCTAGAGCGAGGAAATCCAGTGACTGTGTTTTTGCTGTGGAGGGAATCTCTCTGGCATTTTTAGGTCCACTTGTCCTCTTGGACAGAATCAATACAAAGTTGCTCTGAGTGACCTTTATTCTTTGTTCAAACATTTCTGTCTTATTTCTCCTTACTGCCGGACAAAAATGCACCGGGCTAAAAAATATGTGAACAAGCTCTGACCTCTACAGTCACCAGGTATAAAAACAAATCAAATCATCATTTCTGGATGGAGAGCTTGGACCTGTTATTTTGTACCACCATCATCAAAACACCAAATGAGAAAAAATCCTTCAGAAGAATACTGTCACATCCCTCCATAACAATGACACAGACTTGTATAGTTAATGCCAAAGCAGACTGAAGGTTCTTTGTCAGTTTGTGATGACCTGACACCTTACAAAGACACGTTATGTTGCTTTTTCCTTTAGTTTGTTACCTGCCTGTATTTCTTCATTTACAGTATGATGTAACACTTTGTAAGTGTCGGCACACCCACATGAACGACTTGCGCCTGCATGTCTGAAACCCTAATTGGGTAAGCTTACATGAAAAAGATATCGAGGAATATTGCAGTATTTTTCTAAACACAAATGAAAGACAGCATGAAAATTCCATTAACCCTACATGTATTGATTCTCATTGTTAATTTAATTAAATTATTTTTATATTCTGTAACACTAGATTTTTAAAAAATGACTATATAGTCACCAACCCCTTTATTAGGTACACATTGATAGAGCTTGGATTGATTTCCTTTTACGTTCAGAGCTGTCTCTGAGGGTGATGGAAACATTCTCCAGAGATTTTGCTCCACATTGACATAGTAGCATCCCACAGTTACTGCAGATTTGTCTACACATCCCTGATGAGAATCTTCTGTTCCACCACGTCCCAAAGGTGCTCTACTGGATTCAGAACTGGTGACTGTGGAGGCCACAGAGAACTTACTGTCCAAATGTCCAAAAAGCCAGTTCTTGAACTGTTTGAGCTTTTGCACATGATACAATTTCCTGTTGAAAGAAGCCATCAAAACATGGATATGCTGTAGTCATAAAGGGCATGCCTTATACCTCAGGCAACATTATTCAGCTAAGCTGCGGAATTTAAACAATATTCAGTTGGTACTAAGTGTCCCCAGATGTGCCAAGAAAATATCCCCCACACCATTACACGATCACCTTAATGATCAATACAAGACATGACGTATCCGTCCTTTCATGTTGTTTATGCTGAATTCTGACCCTACCATCCAAATTTTGCAGCAGAAACAGAGACTCATCAGATGAGGCAACGTTTATTAAATCTTTTACTGTTCAATTTTGGTAAGTCTATGTGAATTGTATCCTCAGTTTTCTGTCATTAGCTGACAGAATTCACATCCAGTATGGTCTTCTGCTGCATGTCTTATTCAAGATTTGATGTATTGTGTGGTCAGAAGATGCTCTTCTGTATACTTTGGTTGTAATAATTGTTTTTTTGAGTTACTGTCATCTTTCTATCAGCCGCTCTCCTCTAACCTTTGGCGTGAAAAAGGTATTTTCGCCCAGAAAACTGCTGCTCACTGGTTATTTTCTCTTTTTCAGACTATTCTCTTTAATCCAATGAGATAGCTATGTAGTAAAATCCCTGCAGATCATAACCACTTGTACCAGCCTGTCTGGCAAAAACCATGCCACATTCAAAGTCACATAACTTACTTTTCTTCCTCATTCTGATGCTCAGTTTGAACTTTGGTATCTCTATGAGTTGCTACCTTGCGATTGGCTGATTAACTATTTGCATTTATGAGCATATGCACTGGTGTTCCTAATAAAGTGGCACGTGACTCTATTTTTAAGGCAAAAACAACACGTAAAAAAAGTATTGCATTAAAAGAAAACGTGCACCCCACCCTCTTCTAACCCCTCCTGTTTCTGGTCCCCTGTTTTAGATTTTTGCATAGTCTTGAAAACAAAAAAGCAAAACAAAAATCACCACGAGGGCTACCTTACTTAGAAATGCAAAGGCAGTATTTCAATTCCACCTTTAGATTCCAATGTCATTTTCTTAATTACTATGTGTGGGCTGGGGTTTGTAATCTCGGTTAACTGCAATCTCCAAAAGAACAACTCTGTCTGAATAGTCTGGTCCAATTATAGTCATTTAATTTGTGGACTGTAATTACATTAATCAGTCAGTGTCTTCATGTGCGCTTGTTTACTAACACAACAGTCACGTCTGCATGTATATGAATGTGGGTTGCATTCAGAGTAGCTAGTGAGTCATTGGATTTTGCAGATCAATGGCCGCCGGTCGATGGATGGCTGAGTGCTTTGCTACGACCACCCATTCCAAGCACCCTGCCCATTTTGTTAGGCAGCCAGGAAAGGAGGTCGCATACACAAATTTCTACGCTCCTACCCTTGCTTTCAATTTTCAAAACACGCTTTTCTCCTACAATGCTGCTTCACACTGTAGCCATAGACATACGCCGGTGCGCACAAACACACTGGATAAGCTGATGAATTCAGCCCGTGGTGAAGTTCTGGATCAGAGTGGAAGTTGTTTCACTACAGTGTGAGGCAGACTAACGAAGACAACAGAGACAGCCAAGACAAAAAGGAGAAAAGAGGATTTGAGAGAAATGAGAGGCTCGACGAGATAAAAGCTGACGAGAGCGAAGAGAAAAGAGGCGAAAAACTGAGAACAAAAGAGAAAATATGATGCCTTTTCTTTTCTTTTTTCTGAGAGAGATTTGGAGTACTGTCTGCAGAAGCAAGTGAGCTGCGTCTGGAACTGTGCGGGTCCATGTACTGGTCAGACGAGTAAAACAAAGGCTGTGACTTTGACTGTACTTGTCGGTTCGTGGTACTGTCAAAACGACTGTCCTCAAAAGGACAGACTTCACCCAACACTGTACTAAAGAGCTCGGCAGCAACAATAAAAAATGAAAATGTACGCTTACATGACTGAAGTCGCACGTGTTGCGTCCATGTGTGAATATTTCATGAGGGCACTGGAAAGGAGCAACTATAGATTTTAATTTATGGATGAGGTTTAAACCAATTCAATTATGCATGTGGAAAAATGGGGAAAAAATGCAATACCCAAATATTATCATTTTTCATTTTATCATCTTATATTTGGGTCAAATTAAAATATGCATATGCGTTAACATTTTTTTTTTAAATTTTGAACTACTATAATTATTTAAAAGTTAGTGAAGCGTTCAAGGTAATCATGTTTATTCAGCAACCGTAGTTGTAAAACACATGAGATGTGAAACAAGTGCTTGAGGTTTTTTCAACATCTGAAATCATCGCAGTTTAAGATGTACCGCATCATTTGCAGCAGACTTACATGTTTAAGTTGGTTCACAAACCTCTTATTTGGAAGAAATCATGTAGAAATACCTGTGAAAAGAAGAAATACTTAGGTATCAAGTCACACAGTTGCCCTCAAATGTCAAGTTCAAATCATGTACATGTAGTGTGTATGTTGGTTCAAAACTGCTGGACCAACAAACACTTCTCAAAAAAGCAGCAACACTGTGAAAATGGAATTTAAAGGAGGACATATGCAAATTAGTTTAACCCCGTATTTCATTTTAAAAACATCGCAGGGACAACATATTAAATATTAAAACTGAGAAGTGTTATCTTTTTGGGGAAAAAGCTATGCTCACTGAATTTTCATACACACAGCACAGTTGACAAAGGATGCGAAAACAGCTGCAAAAGACTGTGAAAGTTGTGTAATGATGCAAAGTAACAGGTAAGTAATGTGATTGGTTAATAAAAAAAGCATCACAGAGTTTTTAAATGTGGTTTCTAGTCATCAAATTTAATGAGTTTAGAAGAGATGCTGGCTACTTGGTCTATAGCATTAGATGGATGCTACCTGAATGTAACATGTTTCAGTAATGAGCACTGGGGTAGCATAGTGTCATTTGCGCGTATGCATCTGTCTGGCTGCATTGATGTAAGGTCCTGGTGATTCATTTCTATAGGAAGAGAGCATGGGGTTTGTATACATGAGAGATCATAGAATTTGTGTGCTTTCAAGGCTGTGCTTTTCTGCGTTCAACAAACAAGGTTGCGTGCATGTATGTGTGCATGTGTCCTCTTTGCCTCTCTGCCTGTGTGTGTGAGACAGCCGCAGGAATGTGTATGTTAGTTCCAGCCCATTGCTTGAGAGTGAGAGCAGAGGCAGCGCTGTGTGTACATGTGTGTGCGCGTGTTTTTTTTGTCACAGGAATGTGGTGATGATGATGTCGTCCACAAAAGATCAAGGTAGATCAAGGTTATGTGTGTTTATGTCTGTGAGTGTGTGCGTGTTTGCTGCAGGGAATGAAAGATTCTCTTGTGTCTACAGAGATTAACATTGCATGTGTTCAAGCATCAAAGGTGAGGCTCGGTGTGAAAGGGTCAGTGGGAACACATATATATTCATCTGTTGGTCAGACACTTAGGGTGTGCATGTGTGAATGTCATATCTACCAAAGGTTACAACCCAGTGCTCACACCTAAACCCCAAACCTCACTGTCAAGATGTGTGTGTTAGAGAGTCATGGACGTTACGGTCTATCGCCCATGCTGGGGCTCACAGTGAGAACATTAAGATAGTGATACAGGCACAAAACAATGTAAGGTCGAGCTACAAGGAGGCAGAGTGGAGCCGTTGTGTTTCATTTTCGCTTGTACTAAAGAAAGATCTAGTTCATCACTCATGCTTGACATGTACAACAAAAGCACCAAGGAATAGTGGTGCTGTTTTGTGTGTGAGTATGACTTTTCATCAGGAAAAACAGCCTCCACAGTACACTTAAGAGTAGCTATCGGTGTTCTCTTACGTGTGTAGGTGTGTGTGTGTGTGTGTGTTTGTGTACTTTACCTGCATGTGTTTCCTTCCTAGAGTATTCACTGTTACATTTACACTGGAAACAGGCAGGTAATCTATTCAGTGTGACCATGTTTACTCATGCACAAAGAACATTCAGGGGGCTCAGATGTCTTATGCAGTAACACTCACTGCAGCAAGCTTATCAAGGAGAACAAAGATGACCACATGTGTTGACAGGATGTATTATCGCCCACTTCTGAAGGCTGTTGAGGGTATTTTTATACTACAAGTCTATAGTTTGTCCTTCCAGATAAGGCTAGCACAGCTCTTCATCTGCAGTCTAAAAGAAGGAGAAGGATGCATGGATGCAAGGTATCTAAAATTAGAAAGGAGAGATTAAATTAAGGGAGACTAATCTCAGAGGCCGTTGGGTCATTTTGACCTTTGAAACCTTACCAAGTAGAGTGACCTGCTTTGGGGGCTACTGACTGTACTCACAATTACCTAAGGTGAAATGTAAAACGGAGATTACTATTATTACACTATCTGTCTATCTGCACTATTTTTAAGGATATATATATATATATAAATTTCCTTTAAAATAGTGCACAGTGTGTAAAAGAGTACACATGGACACTCTTCCCTCTGTGATTTAAATATCCAGGTTTGACATTCTGCCCATCCGCAGCTGGCAGATAAAATATGTATACTTGCCACAGGGCTGTGAAATACTCACATTAGTTGAGTGGTCCCCCTGGCTTACCAAGGGATCAAAAGTTTAAACCTGGATAAACTAATGTAATCCTCAATAATAAACTGAATCCTTTTGGCTTTGTTATGCCTTCACTGAAATCTTCTTTTTTATTACACTGATTGAATCCCCACCCAACAAATGTTTTTAAGCATTCATTTTTTAAAAATGCCTTAGTACTGATCACTTAGTTGCTGAGATTTTTAAAAATATATATTTCTCTGTACCCCAGCCTCATTATCTTTTTTAAAGCTGGAAGAAAAAGGACAGAGAAGACAAGCGGACTGAGGCAATTAGCTAGACTTGGACCAATCTAATAAGTCTGTAGTGACTTCATATGCTATTTAAATGGTCATTATATTTGAAATCATGTACAATTTTCTACACCTATTATATTCTTTCCAGCGCTATCATATTTCATCTTATTTGCTACTTTACTTATACTGTCCTATTCCTTCACATCATATCATCATTTCATCCATCATTTCATTCATTCACTTCACAATGAACAGTACTGAGTCGCATTGCATTGTATCATATCGTACCGTATTGTTTTGTGTGTTTTGGTGAGTGTTTGCTGGGTAAGATCGGTCATAAAGTGGGTGTTGCACTGAATACATCCTAGCGATTGCTACCATCCCTAGCAGATTGCCGCGGCCATCCATAGTTTGCATGGAAGACACGGAATTGTCTCCAAACACTTGCTAACCCACCACTAAGTGGTAGTGTAGCTTGAAAAAGTAAACTGGAAACAGAGACTGTACACCTATGAGGTGAAAGTTGTGTGATACTGCTGAAACTCAGAGGGTTCAAAAGGTGGAGCTTTTATTTTAACGGTGAATGGTCTCCCCTTCCAGCTTGAGTCACACTCTTTGCAGTTTCCGAACTACTTAGTGAGCAGTTGGTGATTGTTTACAGACAAGTGGGCAGCAAGGTATACCTCTTAGTAACTGATTTCACATAATATCTGCAGCGCAGCCATGTGCAGCTGGTTGGGCAATGCTCATTTTGCCAGGCAGTCTCCTACCATCTCAAGACCTAAGCCTAAAGACAAAGCAGGCAGAGCATCACTGAATCCTCCTGTAGGAATGCATTTTACTGAAGGTATTTTGCTGTCATATACCACAATACAATGATGATTATATGACTAAATTATTAACTCTTACTCAGACCAATCTTAATAGTAGTTTTTTTTTGTACAAATAGTCTACATCTATTTGAGTATGACTTTAATTGTTTTTTTTAATTGGTTAATTGGTGATTGTAAATTGGCTGTAGGTGTGAGTGTGGTAGGGCTAATCTTCAGCTTATCCAACTGGATAGTGGAAGAAGATTGATGGATGGATTTTAATAGGACCTGAATGACTCTTTAAATTGCAGGTAGAAAACTCACATTTTATTCTCAATACCCTCTAACAATACAAAACACCGGGTGTGGTTCTCGTTTGCTGTAATTTCTCAGATAGCACTTACTTTAACCATATATTTTAGTCTGATAAAATGTGTTACAAGAGTATATTTGGTGGCAAAGGATGTGAAACATTTTCCATCCCAAGTCAAATTTTTTCTTCAATGCCCCCCTCCCGCCATTTTTTTCAAAGACATTACACTTTGAACATTTTATTCATGAAAAGTGTTAAATGCTGACTCACTTTCACCAACAGCGACAAACATTTTCACTCTGCTGCCATCCCGGGACTTTTACCTTTGACTGTACTTGTACACATTTTTCTACATGACAGCTCTTTTAAAGTTAACTCACTGTTCCCTGACATAGCAAAGCAGCCAAGAAATGTATGTTTTTGCCCACTGCTGCATGCATTAATTATGGGTTCCATGCAAAATAGATTAGATCTGCAACTTCATTGAGTGGCCAAGGAGTTCAGAGCTCACATGGCTCAGCTTCCTGTTCCTCCTTAACTAAATGGAGTCTACCCAGTCTGAGGAAAGAAAAAAAAAAGGCAATTTATGACATTACGCCCCTTATTTTTGTTGCTTTGGTGAGTGGATATTACATTCCTTATCTTTAGGGTGTTGCTAAGACATGACTGCCATTTAATTTGAAACGAATTCCGTGGAATAAGCAGCTTTGTAAATGTATTCTGTTTTAATAAAGGAGAACAGCTATTATGTTAATTTTCATGGCCATTAAATCGCGTTTTTACTGTGCAACTGTTTCCTGCAACATTGTGCTGTATTACAGAGGACAGGAAGCCTGATGTGTCATTATTTCGGTCATTCTTCTGTTTTTCTGCAGGACATTTTTGACTTTGAGGATACAAGGGCTTGCCTGTTAGCCTGTCTCCTGTTGTCTCCTACTGTTTCCCATTTTTGAATGCTTGTATGACAACACTGACCTGTGTTTGTTTTTCCTAGATAGAAACTTTCCTTTTTTGCCCTAGTTTCTTTCATAGTCATTTGTCAGAAAACAGTAATTAATATGCATCATAGTTGAGGTTCCTAGAGTAGACAGAGGTTATTAAAATGTAATAGGATTTTTGGATCCAATGCTGTTATTTTTATTGGGTGCAAACTTGTAGGACAGTAGATACTTATACATTGCTGCTAGGACTGCACAGGAAACCTTTCTATATTTTATCATATTCATGTATTATATAGTAAAAAAAACTAATTTGCCCAAGTTACTCATGTAAATATAATGCTGCCTCCAATGTGGCAAATACAAGACTGTATTTTTTGACAGCAGGGTTTGCCCACAAGTAGAAATGTTTAGTCCGGGACTTTTAATTTGAGAGCTCTTATCTGTATCTGTGAAAAGAGTACTTTAACTTTAGCGGTTGCTATCGACCTTCTTAGCCCCTAAAGTGTTGTTCTTATTAGCCAGCTGACAAACAATCTATGCCAAATGGACTCAGACTTCAGACGGGTGCAGCACGTACAGTACCTGTGGGAAACCTTTTAAGTTTTGCTATTTTACTTTTTATTTGCTGTGTCCTTTCCGTGTCCTTTTCTGCATCTCCTCTTTCTTTGAGGACACTTGTGCCTTAGTGGATTTATACACGCTGAAGTATTTGCCATCCCTCTCTCTCCCTGTCTCTTGTATTTCACTCTCTCTGTCTCTCAGTCCATTAGTTCAGGTCAATTTAAAGAGGCTTAATTGGCATGAATTTGGATGATGTATTATTGCTAAAATACATTATGTTGATTCATTCCTTTCTGCTTGCCTATTGTTTCTGCACTAACTCCACTGTTCTCTCAGACTCCCACTTGCCCTTCTCTTCCACCAATATGATGGCCTTTAACTTCTTACTCACTTACATTACCTTGCATTGTTAGTTCAGTATATATATATATTAGTAGTTCACAATCCATCCCCTCCTAGATTGCCCTTTAAGCATATGCCAGTGCATTTGTCACCATAGCCTGTTTGCTTTTTGCTTATTTTAGACTCTAACCTGCACCTCGATCATTGTCTACCCCCTTCTTTTTGTTTGCATGCCTGGTTTGTTACAAAATAAAAGTTTTTTCTTTGTCCTCACCTTTTTTTAGGTCTATTAACTCTAACAAGCTTGAGAACTAGAGGTCATAATGAAACCTGACCACTGCATCAGTTATTCCTTCGATTCATGAACCTCTTATTTTGCAGAAAACCCCTAATGGCCCTGATCAAAAGGTGACCGAGTGGTTGACCTTCCAGTGCATTGCGTTTGGTAAGCAGAGCTGGTGCTGCAGGATGAACCATGATAATAAGTGAATCACAAAGGCATAACCACAAATGACATATATTTTCAGAGCTAAAATATTCTCTCTCAAATTCAGACCACAAGTATACTTTATTTTATGGTTTCACTTCAGGGATTGTGAGTCTACAAAAAGCTTGTGACAAAGAAGGTGCGACTTTATGATTTACTTTCATCCCATTTTTTTTTCATTTTACATTATGCCTACTCTTTAAGCACTGACTATGGCAGTGGGCTTTACTGAATCATCTATAAACAAATAAAACCCATCCATGACCCGCTTTTGTACTGAGATATTAAATGATATCAATCAATCATGCCAGCTTACTTTTGGTAAGACTAATCATTCCTCTCAAGACTGTTTTTCCTCGTTACTTTGTTCGAGCTATGTGACATAAATGGGCATACTGATACAAACTGACATGAATATTTTCATGGAGTAATGTAGTCTAAGAAACTCAGCTTCTCTCTTCTGCTTTAGACCGAGAGGATTATCCAGCAGTGGCTTAGTTTTAGCCCCTCATAGGACTGGAGGAATATATAATAACATAACAGTTGATTAATCTTTAAATTATAGCCATTTCAGCTCATTCGTTCTTTTATTTATTTATTTTTAAAATAATCTATTTCTGGGAGCAGGACGGCTTCTTTGCAGTTATCACGCTGTTTAGGGATGTTTCTCACAAATTGAAACGCGGCCTCGCGAGTCATAGTTCACTTGGGTCTGTATAGCCCAATTAAAGAAAATAAGGGAATGGAGAGAGTAAAAAAACTCAATTAGATGGTGGAAATCCAACTTTACTGTAATTTTGCAGATAAATTTGTACTCCATGTGCATTTCATGTAAACTATGTTTTACCGTAATGCCTCATTATTTACGTAAGCAGCTGCTTTAGTGGCTAAAAGTGATGGAATATATTTTAAATGTTTAATCTTAGGAATTAGTATTTCAAAAAACATGTTCTGCATTACTATGAAACCTGTTGAGCTCCACTTAGTGCGTTTCTTATTAATTTTTTAATTTTCTTTGACTAAAAATATACGTACTTCAGGAGTACAGCCTACAGGAATGAGACTTTTACCTCCGCGAGTCCACACAGAGAACTTACAAGAGTGCAGAAAGCGACTTTGCAAGCTTGCAGTACATGCACATACATATTGCATATTTTAAATCTGGTTACTTAGTATCCTTGTGTTCATTTGCATTTGTGTGTCTGCATGTGAGAGTACATTTGTGTGATGTTTTCCTGAATTTATATCTGCTTGTGTCACCCTGAGTGGGAGTACACACACACACACACACACATATGAATGAATACATTAAACCGAGGCCAACTGCCAGCAACATCAATCACTTTAATTCCTCTCTCTTGAAAGGCTCTGAAAAAACAAACAAACCTGTTGTTCATCATCATTCTAGAAGAGCAGTTCTCTGTTTTGTGAAGATTTTGGTTTTTTTTGCATAATTTTAACAATGCGCAAACATAGATACGGAACCTTTATTGTTTCATTTTATGTAACATTGCCATGAAATGTGGCAGTGATTGAGATGATGGCAGGTACCAATCAGAGAAGCAGCACACTATTGTGAACGGCCTCGTTGAAGGAAAGTCTTTTTCTCAACGAGAATCAAAATTCTGACAGTAATTTTGTTGGAACACTGCTTAAGTAAACACAGCAGGAGGTGTGTTGCCGCTGCATAAATTCATACTGATGTGACAAATTGGATTTGATACACAGTTTTCTGCACAGGGAGTTTAAACAGAAGCTCATGCACAACCCCAACACGAGCTGACAGAGAGAAAGAGAGAATGATGTTTGAGTCTAGCAACAGGATTTCACCGACACTTCAGAAGTCTCTTTTGCCCAGCAGTGCCTGCAGGTCACACGACTGAACAGCTGCCGTATCAATTCAGTGGGCAGTGCAGTGGCTATTTGTGGCTCGCCGGCACCTTCAGCAATAAATTACGTGACACAAGCACACAGCCGTGAACACATCCCTCTCACGCCGCGTGCACTCCTCAATCCAGTGTTGTTGTTGGACAGAATGGAGCTTTACCTCATGCGCTCATGTGATTCACAAATATTTAGAAACAGAGAAGCTTCAGCCCCTGAGCAATGAGAGTTTCTTATTCTATTTGATGTGAGATGACAAGAGGAACCCCCTTTAGGCTGCGATACGTGGACATCAATTTCAGGCACGGTGATTTTACAAAGAGAGTACTTGCTATATGCTGAGATAAAAACAAAATGATTATCACAAGGTATAAATATCACAACAAATACTATAAGTTGCAGGTGTAGCTAAAATATGACATTTAACTTAAGAAAATGTATCGTAAAGCCACAAATATTTACACATTAGAACTTTCAGTATTTTGGGTAAAAGCTTCATCATCATCATTAATCATCAGTGTGATTTATTTGTTTTCCCTGAAACCTGTGAACAAAAATTCAGACCACTAAACCAATCACCCGTTCAACAGTCAATTTAATCAGCAAATCATTCAATCAATCAATCAATCAATCAATCAGCAAACTGATTATTGCCTTCCAGTTTTAGAAACCTAAACTGATGATAACCCAGTGTGAGAATTTGACCTGAAAGGGAGACTACACATGATTATGACATTAAGGATGCTGAAATATTGCTGTTTTTCTGGAAAAATGAATCTATTAGTACACCAGACTTCCTGCTTAAACGATAACATATTAGAAAAAAAAAAATTCCTTCACTCATCCGGACCAATGAACAATCAATATAAACATTATTTTCTGGTAGATTTATTTGCTCTAGCCTCTGCCTGTAACAGTCCATAGAGTATAATCAATTGTACTTATATTTTCATGGTACACAAGCATGGCCCATACGTGTCTATATATTTCTGCACAGCCTCTGGATTTATGTAGACTCTGGTGTTCGGGGTCAATCAATATTAAGTCCTCAGCTGTGTAAAATCCACATCCCATAAACTGTGTTCTCAGGAGACTCAAAAGTGCGAACTTAAGAGATTGATACAAAGTTTCCTCTCTGTAACATTGTATTATTTTCTCTGTCTAAATCGTTCTCACCCCTTCTAATTGCTTCTAACAGTTTTTCACACCGTCAGCCTCCTCTATTAGCTCTCCTCCTGTTTTCTCTTTTCCCGTCTCTTTACCTTAGCTGCCACAGTTTCTCCTTTGTTTCCTAATAATCTTCTTCCTCCTGCGCTGTCATCACGCCTCCCCTTTTTTCCTTTAATCCTTGTTTCTGTCTCATTCACCCCTACATTGCTTGCCCTTTCACCCCATGTCTTCATTTGAAATGTGACAACCTTTACTTCCCACTCTCGTCCTCTCCTCCCACTTTGAGGCTGGGAGATATTTCAGTAATAATTGCCTCTGTGTGCAGTCCCAGAATGCCTTGAGAGTGCCAGCCATTGTTACGTGCATGCTCATGCAACCTGCAGAATTCCAGCACAACTACCAAATAGGGCTGTGCTGCATGTGTAAAATTAGGTACTGTGTAAATAAACCATGAAAACACACACAAAAAAGGAAATGTGGAAATGATTTTTTTTTTTTAAAAAAAGGTCGACATTAATATGAAGTTTATCACATAAAGGCCTACCAGTTGGATCTTTTATTTTACTGTGGACAACAGTTTCTACATGGATTGTGAGTAATATACGAGTGGTTACTTTCTGTTTTGTTATCAGTAAGAGTACTCGTAGGTATCACTCAGTACAAAGTTGCGTATACATTCTAGCAGCTAACAAAGAGAGCTAAGGAGGGTGAGTCCTCAGCCAATCTAAAGAAATGGTTAGGAGGCCATAACTTGAACCAAGAGCGAATTAGACACCCTTTAGTCAAACTTTCATTACAGACTTTTCTATAACAGTTACAGCCAATTTAATGTTATCGTAACTTATGAGACATTTACAGTTATTATAACTGCTGAACATTTAAAATGACCCAAAATCAAAGTGTTTAAATACCTATGACTTTTTTAGTGGAGAGCTATCAACATTCACTGGCTGCTCTGCTGGTTACGCCTGTGTAACTGCTTTTTAACATGTGTGCATGGTCAAGACGACCTGCTGACGTTCAAACCGAGCATCAGAATGGGGAAGAAAGGCGATTTAAGTTCCTTGGAGTGCAGCATGGTTGTTGGTGCCAGACAGGCTGTTCTGAGTATTTTAGAAACTGCTGATCTACTGGGATTTTTCCACACAACCACCAGGGTTTACAGAGAATGGTCTGAAAAAGAGAAATTGTTCAGTGAGCGGCATTTCTTTGGATCAATATGCTTTATCAATACCAGAGGTCAAAGGAGGATGCCCAGACAGCTTCAAGCATCATTTGTCATCATGCTGATGACAGGAAGGTAAAAGGTAGGGTCAGAATTTGGCTTAACCAACAGGAAAGCATGGATCCAACCTGCCTTGGTTCAGGTTGTTGGTGGTGTTATGGTGTGGGGGATGTTTTCTTAGCACATCTTGGGCCCCTTTGTACGAACATCATTGAGCATCATTGTTGCTTATCAAGCTCAGTAAACACCAGATCTCAAATCCAACAGAACACTTTTGGGATGCGGTGGAACAGGAGATTTTCATGGATTTAACTTGATGGATGTGTGGACTACAAATCTGCAACAACTGTGTGATACCATCGTGTCAATATGGACCAAAATCTCTGAGGAATGTCCAGCAGCTCGTCGAATTTGAAGTCAAAAGAGGGCCCAACCCATACTAGCAAAGTGTTTCTAATGAAGTGGCCGTGAGTGTATGTATGATAGGACTGCTGCCATTTGTTGCCTTTTCTTATGGGATGTATGTTTGTGGATATCTTCTTTCTGTTTACTTTACTCAAGTGTACGAGTGATTAAATAAAAAAAAATCTGCATTTGTAGGATATAATGCTTCTTCTACGATGGACACTTAGATCATTTACCATTTGCCATTTACGATGTTCAGGGCTTTTCTCTGTTCCCTTTCAGCTTTATCGCTATAGTTTTAAGCTGTTACATAAGCTAATACCGTGCAATATTTTCCATACACAGTATTCATATTCCCATGCCTCTCCACCTATTTCATTACTTCAGACAATATGCGAAACGTTGCTCAAGGCTAGATGCCAATTAAGTAAAAAAGTGAAGTAAAAAGTTTCTTGTCTTATAGTCCTTGTTAGCCTGTATCTTCCATACTCTGTTTGCTTCCATATGTTCTCAGTACAGCCACAAATTTAACAGAAGCTCTGAAGTTTGCTCTTGGTTTTGTCTTTTACTGGCCCTTCTTTTAATATCTGTTTGCATGTCCTTTATTTTCTTTGAAGCACTCTGTGACAAAGCACTCTGTGACAAGTGCTTTATAAATAAATTGAACTTGATTTGACTGCTCAGCCATATAATATGATGGCAGAGATGAAAAATACTCCTACAGCGCCACTACATCAGTGAACCATGGTCAAGGAAATGGGCATGAGGAGAGAAGCTCTCAGATACGATTATGCAGGTTGACTGAAATACAATTTGAACATTTAATGAGATAAATTGAGATCTCATGTCAAGACGGTACATACGAAATGCAGCTCAGAAAGTGGCGGAGTGCTTCTTTTTATTCTATCTGTGTTGTCTGAACAAGATAAAACAATTACTTCCTCCATTTGTGTGCTGTATTTTTTGTGCCTGTTTACACAAAAAACAAGATTTTCTTTGATGGCAGTAATAAGCTGCTTATACTGAACACAGACTTTACTGTAGTTTAAATGGAACAATTTTTACGAGACAAGCAACAGGTTTAGGTATTTCAAGAAAATGCAGCTGTGAGCTCTGGAGCTCAGACACTCATTTATTTCTCATTATTTTTCAGACTCAGTGTAGCACAAGCTGAAATAACAAACACAAGAGACACAGTGCCAGTAACTTGTTAACTTTTAAAGAAAAGCATCCTAAGAGGAAACATCACTAACTGCTATGGGAGGCTTGTGGGCGCAGACCAAAAAGCTGTGCAGCTCGTTGGTGTGATGAGCCGAGCCCAAAGGACACGAAAAGACAATACCAAGCTCAAACACAGCCAGCTCACTCCTCTACCATCTTTCAAGTGATACAGTAATACAGTAACTCTGCTGCTTCACCGTCAGACTACAGAGACTGCTAAACTCCTCCTTCACACTTTTAAAAAGATTTAAGTAATTTATTTATTATACAAGTTTGTGTTATACAGTTATAATTAAAACAATCTTTAATGTTAAATCAGTCTTCCAACAGAAAATAAGCACGCATTCACAAACAGCACAGAAAGTTGTGACTCAAAGGTTTGTTGGGTGTAACACATGCAGTAGGTTCCATAAAACTATAGCTAATAGTAAAACATATCACTAGAAAGCTATACTAAATAACAGCACCTATAGTAGTTCCAATAAAGCAAGGAATTATATGTATATATGTAAATTAATTTACTTGCGATGTTATGTATGGGGATTATAGGGAGCAATAAAAGATTTAAGGGTTAGTAGTGTGTCAAAGAGACAGAAAAAGTGTTTAAGGCATCAATGAATATTTTAAGAGAGAGTGGGAGCTGTGGGAAGGATGTACAAGCTGAAAGAGAGTTGGTCTGCTGAGAGACGGAGAGATAATTTAATAGACGGGCAGAGCAAATGTGTTGGAGGGGAGATAAAAAAGCTGGAGGGATGGGAGATGAATGAATGGTGGACTAATCTGGACTAAGCAATGGAGAGAAGAAGCGACATTAATTTAATAAGATAGATGAATGAGCAAATAGATGTATTGTGCAATGTTAAAAAAGACCCTAAACTTGGACTGGCTTTGTGACAAATAAAAAAAAAAAAGGTGTGTGAAATAAAAAATAAAATATAAATGAGAGCAAATCTAGGCATAGACTCAAATAAGGTTTAGACTCATGAGGTCAGAAACCCATACTATAAAGCTGGATTTGAGGTTAGTGTGGTAACTCGATGTGTTCTTATCTCAGAGCATCAAATGTGGCTGGTATCAGACCCAATACACACAAGGCATCTCTTTGAAGCATCTTCTGTGGCCTTATTAGATGTGAAGGAAATAAGAAAGTTTTCATTTTCAGACTAAAGGAAGGTGGTGGTGGAGTAAGTCACGTGTTTGTCAACTAGGAGCTGATTACAGTTTATTTGCAAATCTGAAAGTCTGTGTTTTACAATTTCCTTTTTCCTTGTTTTTTTTTCTGTTTTTGTTTCCTTTGGTTGGTTAGGTTTAGGCACTAAAAACTATGGAATATTTTCCTGAAACTGAGACTGATTAAACCATCAAAGCTTTGTACATATTGACCTTAAAGGCCTGACCTATTATTGTTAATCATCTCTAGGGCCGCAGTAGAAAGAATAAGCTGTAATACATCCAACCAACACATTTAATTAGTTCCATTTTTAGCACAAACGCAGCCACAAAGGGGCAGAAAATACACTAAATTTATGATTTGTCAGCTGCTCTGGTTTCATCTAATTTCAAGCTTGACACCTTCAGCAAAAATTAGACACGGAGCGTCACGGAGGTAAGGCAAAAACAGACCTTTTAATGAAAGCTATGACACAGTGGACTTGTTATCTCCACAGTGATTTGTCTTACATGTTGAACAGTATTATCCTTCTTTGAATCGGGGCTTCGGTATACCTCAGGATTAATTCTGAAGTGCAGTTTTATTTTCACTAGTCTACTTGTCAAAATGACACTCTGCTCCACTGCAATGCTGATGATGGTGCGCTGTATTTGTTAGATGTAAGTATTGCTTTAAATGAGAGTTGTAACCAGAGAATAAGCTGGACCAGCACCAACGAGAGATGAATTGAACTCCACTTTTCTACATCCACATTACTTACTATTAAAAGCACACTTCTGGCTTTCAGCTGTAATGACATAATGAATTAAAAAGACTGTCTTTAAAAGGTAAAGATAAAAGTGGTCCTCTTTATAGGAGTGTCGTATTCATGTGAACACACAGCAGAATCGAACATGGTGTTAAAACATTTCCCGTGTTACTACAGTCTGCGCAAGCCCTGTTAGTATGTTTAGCTCTTTAAAAAAAGTATATACAGTCTCCCTTAGCAAAGAAAAAAAAAGTATTAATTTAACAACAAATTTTAATCCTGCACTTCTTGTTAGACTTCAGTATTTATCACCGTTTTTCCACACACTAGGAGGCAGCTTTCACCTGCCACTTTACTGCCAGTGTGTTGTTTTGCCATTTTGTGCATTTCAGCTTTTGACTGTGCCCATTACGATTAATAGTGGTAAGCATTTAGGTTCTTAACATGCATCATGCATGATTGGCATTGAATTGAGAAAGTGCTTTAAAGCAGTAGGAAACACTGACACAATTTTCCAGTACTGCACTTGTAATCTTGGCAAGAAGCAAATTACAGACAAATATATTCCATCCTTTTTAAAGTTCTTTATCTACTTTTTGTACCAATCGACCAATCAAGGCAGATACAGAGCTGTCTTGATATATCTCAAATGTCTGATGTGATTTGAGAGGTGGCGAGAAATACATTAATGCTTCCATATGGATATACCACATAACACATTTAAGCCATAACACTAATCTCATGCGCTGTGATTTCTATGAATTGTTTTACAACGTGTTAGTCAAAGACATGAGTAAAACTTGTGAGAGACAAATTAGGAAATACATGATTATTAATGAGGAGTTCCTGAATAAATATGAAGTAGATGAGTAGACAAGGAACAACAGGAATTGTATGAATGAGATTTTGAAATGGGGATCATTACAGGCGTAATACTACAGAGAAGAAGATACCATTAAAAAGAAGCTTTGGTTGACAGCACACAGTGCTTGTGCATTAGAGTGGCAAGTAAGGAAACATAGGAGATAAACTCCTCCTTACGTAACTGAGAATGTTAATGCAAGACTATTAGTGCAGAGGTTCATGGCTTAAACTCCTCATCACACAACAGGTCCATGCCCTGCAGAAGACACAGATGTTAGGCATGTGAAGAAGATTATTTACCCCCCAGTGTTGTTGCAAACCACTCCAAAAATACATATTTTCTGTGATTTGAAAAGTCTCTGTTTTTGGTTTGATTAGGTTTAGGAACAAATCTTAAATATGGTCTTTTTGCTTGCGCTGCAATATCCACTTCAAAACAAACTTAGATGTCTGTTTGATCCCTTATTTATGACTTCTTCTATCATCTTTTTCCAGGTTGACTGTAATCAAACTCTCCCAAATCATCCTGTTTACTTCATGTGTGTAAATATATTTGTAGTGTAATTTAAAACAGAGAACCAAGCATGTTTCCACAACTTTAAAATGACATTATAAAAACTCACAAAATAAATATGACAGAAATTAATCTAATTCAATTACAGAAACAAACAAATGTTTAATGTGATGATTAAATTGTGAAAAAGTTTAATCAAACACATCTTAAATACTGTTATTGGAAGGGACCATGCGCAATATTAAACACGTGGTACCATTTGATGCATTTTACCACAGTCTGCGTGAGACTAATTTCTATCTGCAGTCCCCTGACAGGTCATAATTAAAACTTCCACAAAGTGACATAACAATAACAACCTAACTATAAAAATGAGACAAAACATACAACATTTAAAAAATACAAATTACACACCTAAATTACAAAAACACACACATAAAACAAATATATGTCCAATACCACACAAAATGAATATAATGCAGAATCATCCTATTAATTTTAATATAATTATATACAGACATGATGCATGTTAAGAACTAATGACTCTGTCAATCGAGGCACATATTAGATATGAGACATATGCAACACCACATTAAGTCAGATTAAGATCTGCAGCTCAGACTGTATTAGAGAAGCATACTGTGATTGCTAATTTGTGTACATTTTTCTTTGTGATTCACTAACCGCATTGCAAAGTGAACTGCTGCAGTCAAGAGCACTTATGTAAACTTCTCACCTGCAATACGTGGGATAAGTTGGTTATTTTTGTTTTGCTAACTTGTCTAAGCTATCTTGCCAACCTTAGGCATCTGTAAAACTCATAATATTTTGCCTCCAGGGTCAGTTCTTTATACGAGCTGTTTATGAATTTAATTTTAAGACAGCGCTCAAACATACGAAGTCAGCCAGTTGAGTACTTGAGAAAGCTCATAATGATACAAAAACCCCCAAAACAATAATTGGATAGACTGCTGTATAATTTTTTAGCTAACCAGACATTTACCATAAAACTCATCCAAAGCAGATATGTGAATACAGATTACTTTGTCATTCCTTGAAGTATGAGAACCTGGTCTGATGGTGCTGATTTTTAATAAATGATCACAGGACACTGACAGAATCAAGAGAAAAGTGGCATATACAGTACATTAGTAATGACATATATTGTTGACAGTGGACAGTAGTCTCGACATAGCCTCAAAAATCTGAAACACTCAAAAATAAAATACATTTTGGTTTAATCCCCCCTGTTCACCAAAAAGACTGAGCTGAATGTGTGACTTGTCACACATTTGTTAACATTAATTTCAATGAACTTCAAAACTTTAAAGCCAATGTAATAATTTTTAATTTTTAAGAGGCACTTACAAATTTAATTTATTTTAGGGCCTGTGCAGCCGTTTCGTCCCAGAACTTCGTGTATCTGTTATAAAAAACGCAACCAGTGCCATTTTTTATGCATGTCATGCATCTAGTTCATGCATTTATTATTTCTATGCTGGACTTTTGCAATTCATTATTATCAGGCTGTCCCTAAAACTCCCTGAATAGCCTTCAGTTGATCCAAAATGCTGACCCAAGAGTACAGACAGGGACTACAGACCTAATAGTACCATGGTGCCATACTAATGGGTTCATTGTGGTTCTGTATTTCAAAGTGGAATGGGAGACATAGCCTTCAGCTTTCAGGCCCCTCATCTGTGGAACCAGCTCACAGTTTAAATTTGGGAGACAGACACTCTCTATTTCTATGATTTGGCTAAAACTGCAATAGGTCTAGGCTGCTGGAGAGTTCCCATGATGCACTGTGTTTCTTCTTCACTCACCTTTTCTTTACTCGCTAAGTGTTTATGCATCACTCTGCATTTAATCATTAATTATTATTAAACTCTGGCTCTCTTCCACAGTGTGTCTTTTGTCCTGTCTACCTCCCCTCACCCCCAAATGGTCGCAACAGATGGCCGCCCCTCCCTGAGCCTGGTTCTGATGTTGGTTTCTTCCTGTTAAAAAGGAGTTTTTCCTTCCCACTGCCACTAAGTGCTTGCTCATAGGTGGTAGTCTGATTGCTTGGGTTTTCTTTATATTATTGTAGGGTCTTTAACTTACAATGTAAAGCTCCTTTTGGTGACTGTTGTTGTAATTTGGCACTATATAAATAAAACTGAATTGAATTTTGAAAGTTTACCAAGCATACTACATACACTAAAGAAGCTGCATATTATTACTATGACTTAAATGTAAGCAATATTGGCTGTATTTTATTTATCTGTTGCATTAAATTCGATAAAGTCAGTGAGAATTTTTAGGACAGGTTCAATAGCATCAGTGTTGTGGCTGTTTTACAGTCATATTTACAATTATTTGGAATGAAAATAAAACTGTAAAGATTTGAAAAAACAAACAAAAATGGACTGATTGTTTTTTTTTTTTTTTTATTTCACCAAAGTGTCTTCCATCCATAGAGCCCACAGTTGTTAACCTGACCTTACAGTTTTGAAGCTGTTACTTTGCAAATTCACATACATTTAAAACGTATTTATTTATTTTTACCATGGGTAAAGAGACAATGAACAATATAACAATACAGAGATAATAGAATATAAATGTAAGTAACATAACAGGTATAAAGACTGAGATGTTACACAAATATATTTAATTTCCCTTTTGCATAATGGCAGGAAGTGTTGATATAATTTCAATCTTTATATACAGTCTATGGAACACTCATTTCCCTGAGACAGTTTACTTTCCCTGGTGCTAATCTGAGTCTACAGAAAGCCTCACGCATTTTAGGAAAACTAATCAGTCACGTAGTGTACAGGCTCTGACTGACAAATGAAATTACTGTGAGAAAAAGTGGTAGTATGAAATAAAATGGAAAAATGCATGTATAGGTGAAATTAAAATAAATGTATTGGCTAGACGATAAAATTTCTGTAAACACAACATTTAAAATAACTTTTCATAACATGAACTGAAATTCAGAAATTTGTTTATTTCACAGTTTCATTGATTTGTTATATAGCTGTATTCTATTTCTATTTCTATTCTATTGCTTTCTTTTGTTAAATTTCGAACACTTTGGACCTCAATACCAGTTGCTGTATAGTCTTACTTAATAGGGCTGCCAGTTTTAGAGTCGTTCCTGGGGTTTTATGGATAGCTTCTTTGGATCCTCCTAGTCTAACCTCTAGCTCATCTCTAACCTTTTAAGCCGAAATGACTGTCGGCACAGTTTAGATATAGGGTCTTTTTTGGATAAGTCTGAGTTAAAAGAGAATAAGTGACAGGGCTTTTGCTTATTGTAACTATAGCTTTGTAAAGCTTATGTCAGTATCCATCCATCCAACAATTTTCTTAACCGCTTATCCATCTTAGGCTTGCGGGGGGGGGGGGCTGTCCCAGCTAGAGGAGAAGAGGAAAAGCAGAGCAAGCAGGGGAAGATGAAGAAAGGACCCTGGACAGGTCTCCACTTATGTCAGGATCATTCTTCTAAATCACTTATCAAAACCCCATCTGCTCAAATTAACATGCACGGGCTTGTTTTTACCTTATTGGATATGTAAACAGCATGTTTCTGAAAGGGGACAAGGGAAAGGGAGGGTGGAGGGAGGGGTTAAGTGAGCAGAGGGCGATACAGGGGAATAAGCAAACAAGTGCACAGGCAGACAGAGAGGTAGATAGGCAGACAAAGAGATGGATGGGTGGATGGAAGCTTGTTGAGGAGAGGAATAGAAAGTCCTGAATGCTGTTGCGGCAGGCTGTGCTGACGTGAGGAGTGTTCCCAAACACAGTTAGTAGCGACTGCAGACCAACTGCATTACCATACTCACACACACACACACACACACACACACACACACACACACACACACACACTCCTGACACGCAGTGCCCGAGGGAGAAAGCTGCTTGCGGGCATAGCTAAATAGAATGGGGACAGACTCCCCTGTTCTGGTCCTGAGGAGGTTACTGTGCAGCTACTCCAGTAAATTTATAAATTTGTCAAGGTGTGATTGTGGGCATGCAAGAGTATGCGGTTGAGTCGGAATATGTATTAATGCTTTTTGTGTGTTTCTAGGCTTGGAGGGACTTTCCACATGTGTATGTGTGTGTGTTTATGCACTTATTGTGTAATGGTGTCCACCTCTCTGTATGTGTGTGTGTGTGTTTGTGTGTGTTCCCATGAACGGGTCGGTCCTCTCCTCTCCTCTCCTGTCCTGTCCTCTCCTCCACCCCCTTCTTCTTTCCATGTCTGCGCTTCCTCGCGGAGCTAGGTGCGTATCATTGGATCAGTAGCTGCTGGCTGCCACACTGTCCAATCGCATCTAGGAAGAGAAAATAGAGAGAAAGAGAGGGAGAGAGCGAGAGGGGGGAAGCGAGGAAGCGAGGGGGAGATGGGGGAGGAGAAAGAAAGGAAGAGAGGGAGAGAAGGAGATTGATCACTTGAACGTCCTGGGCCCTGTATTCCTCGGAGAAACATTAAAATTTCTACTATAGCTCCAAAAAAAATCTTTTTTTTCCTTCTTCTTCCCATTCCCACCTTTCTCAGGCTGAAGGCTTGCGGATTGTTTTTTGTTTTTTTTCTTGTTTCTTTTTTGGGTTATTCCCACCCCGGAGACGTGCCACCAACACCACCATCACCAGCAGCAGTAGCAGCAGCAGCAGCAGCAGAGGAATATCTCCCAATATCCCATCCCGGGCACGTCGGATAAGCTGCAGCAGCGAAAGCACGCGGCAAATATTGCGGTGGACGGGAAAGGAGAGCATGGTCCATGGGATTTCACACCTCTCACCCAGCCTGGGTACGGTATATCCTACATTTTTGTCATTTGAGGATTTTTTTCCCTTCTACTGCAGCGGGGATGCAGGTTGAGGCTTTGCATTTGAGTGTGTGTGTGAGTGAGTGAGTGTGTGTGTGTGTGTGTGTGAGTGAGTGAGCGTGTTTTGCCGTAGTCAGCTTCAGAGCCGATAGAGATTTAGACAGGGAATTCTACCTCACAGGCAAGCATTTTTCCACACTTATTTGTTTTTTCTTCTTCTTCGTCGCACAAGCTTTCCCTCTCGTTCGTTATAATAAGAAAGCAGCCTAGCTTTTATCTGTTCTTTCTATATGAAAATACACAAGGGGAGGGTGGCAGGCGGGTTTGCCTTGATAAATGGAGCGTTATTCATCAGCCTGTGTGTGATCACCACTGGAATGTTAACTAGCACCTTGGACAGCCGACACCAATATAATCTAACATATGAGGAGCGACAGCGCGCTGATCCTTTTACACTCTAATATCTTTGCAGCTTACAGTGGGTCGGTGTGTGTGTGCGCGCGCGCGCGGATGTGTGTGTGATTATACAGAGAATTGATGTTTCTCTCTCTTTGTGCGCGTATGTGGACGCGTGTGTTAATATTCTGCCCTCAGGCCCTCAGAGAGAGAGAGAGAGAGAGAAAGAGAGAGAGAGCAGTGTCGGCTGGGAAGCAGCTGTGAGTGTGTGTGAGAGTGTGTGTGTGTGTGTGCTTGAGATGGAGAGGGAAAAAGACTGAGCATGTAAGGTGACAAAGAAAGTGTGTGTGACATTAAAAAAAGGTGTATTGCACGCATCTTAGGTGGAGGGATAGAGCGCAAAGTATGCATATGCGTGCTCGTGCGCGCGTCACAGGCTTCTTACCTTATGCTACATGCAGGTCAGGAGCCCTACGGTGTATTCGGGGTTTAATTAAGCGTGTGACGTGACACCCTCCCCTCCCCCCATCGGGGTCCTGTGATCTGTGAAACAGTGTGTAGCGAGGATGTGACACAGCAGCCCTGACAGTCTGACACGGAGTTAAGCTGAGCGGACAACATCTCGTTTTCCCTATCTATCACTCCCATATCTATTTTTATCATGAAAAGAAAGCAAGGTGCACAAGCCGGCCTTGTGATGTCATATGTGTGTCTCCTGTGTGTGTGTGAGTGTGTGACATTTTATTTATTTATTTTTTGTTGCCCTGTGATTATTCTAATCAGGACTTATTAAATCCATTCTTTCTCTTTTTTTCCTCCTCCTCTTTTCTCTGCCTCTCTTTCTCTTATCCAGGCGGCAGTTTTGGCTTGTTATGGGGGTGACCCGAAGGAGAAAGTGACAGCGAAACAGTGATGCCACTGTTTACATAACAGGAGAGACTCGCACATACATACATGCACAAACATATACACACAGACATGCAAACAGGCTCAAATCGCCAGTCCAAGACATACACACTCACTTAAACAGTTCCACACATGCATACACTCTGAGACGGCGTATTGAACGGAGTCACTGACTGAGTCACTGCACACTCAGAGGAACAGAATCACTGACTCACACACAGGAACACACACAGACAGACACATACACAAGGGGAAAAGGTTGTTTGCAGGAGCCAGGACTGTGTTGTGTGTGCTATGGGCCAAGCTGAGCAGCAGCTGTGTGTGAGTGTTGGATACCTCTGAAGGGTCAAAGCAGCCGGAACCCTCTGCCTCCCCCAGTTCTTCCCCTTACCCCTCCTATCCCTCCTCTTCCAGCTATCCCCAAAACACATCATCATGTCCGAGCTGAGGACCAGCAGACTTTTATTCCTCCCTTTATCCTTCTCCTTCCCCCTCAGGTTTCTATCCCTCCTCCTCTCCCTCTGCCTCTCCCTTTCTCTCTATCCAACCTCCTTATTGGCACAACAGACTGTGCCGGTCATTTCTACGGCACAGGGCCGTATCCGTGGCATCTTGACCCCCCTGCCCTCAGACCTCCTTGGGCCTGTCATTCAGTACCTTGGAGTACCGTACGCCAGGCCTCCAACGGGGGATCGGCGCTTCCAGCCGCCTGAGCCGCCCTTACCTTGGCCAGGAATACGAAACGTGACGCAGTTTGCTCCTGTGTGCCCACAGTCATTGGATGAGAGGAGCATACTGGGAGACATGATGCCATCCTGGCTCACTGCTAACTTGGATATAGCAGCGACGTACCTCACTCACCAGAGCGAGGACTGTCTCTACCTCAATATCTATGTGCCAACTGAGGAAGGTGAGTGAACCTAGTGGTGTGCAATGAAATCTGGGGGCAGGGAAGAAAAACAAGCGTGGAGGATTGGGATTAGGATTACATGGTTAGGTTCATTTTGCCCTACACTGGCTAAGAGGATGATACCTGATTGTAAGAATATTTTGGGCATGACAAATGATTAAATCATGAATGTCCCATCAGAGCACAGACATAACCTTGGCAAACAAATAAATCTTTTTTTTTTTAAAACTATGCCTTGCTCCCTCAACCCCCTCCCCACACCGCTGGTTGAACCAACACTTAATATGCAGACACCTGCGTCAGTCGCCATGGGGTTTGCGCCTTTACTTGTGGAGGAAAGTGGGAAGGACACAGACTCACTCATGCATACATATTGGTTCATACACATGCATGTGACCCTACGCACACGCACACACACGTACACATCCACATGCGATGGCACTGAACGCTTCCGCCACTTCAATTTATACCCACCAACCGAAAAATGAAGGCAGGGGAGCAAATAAACCCAAAGAGTGATCAAAGGCCGAGATACATAAAAATGGACACATGGACATTCACACACACACGCACAGCCACAGATGCACACACAAACAGCCTACAAGGCCATTTATTCAAACAGAATAAAGGTGGAGACGGTGGATGGAGCTGTCTATCTATCTATCTATCTATCTATCTATCTATCTATCTATCTATCTATCTATCTATCTATCTATCTATCTATCTATCTATCTATCTATGTTAACCCATCTCTATCTTTCTCTTTCCCAGACATCCATGAGGAGGGGCAGAGGCCAGTGATGGTCTACGTCCATGGTGGCTCATACACAGAAGGCACCGGCAACATGATGGATGGCAGTGTGCTTGCAAGCTATGGCAATGTCATCGTCATAACTCTCAACTACCGCCTAGGAGTATTAGGTAAAAACTATGTACATTTTATACCCATCCTGTCTCCAGTATGTATACAATTTGGCTGTATTAGGTAAAACTGCAAAAGTACAGTGTATGCTTTGAGAATCAGTGTAGTTGGATTTTCAAATAAACCCTTCACACTCTAAAAGTAGAGTCTTTTTTTCAATCAGTCAGTGAATGAATGCTGTGTATATGCTTATGGTTTATTTTTGTAGTGCCTTTATTTTTATCGAAGTCTCCGAAATCCAAACAGCTACAAGCAGGTTTTTAGTGAATCAACCCGCTTCTAAAATGGCTGAATTTGAGCTTCAAAACCATGCTCCACCCTTCGAGAGAGAACAATAGCAGAGCAATTACTGCCAAGGTGCTCTGGGTATCACTGCAGTGTCATACACCTACTGTATGGTAATTTCCATTATGAAGCAGGGTAGTCTAAAGGGTGATGAATGGATAATAATTTGAAATGCGTTGTCCACATCTCAGTGGCACTCATTTAATCTGGGAATTTAGTCTTTTCCAGAAAAATTAAATTGCATAGTAGGAGATGGATATTTTACCCTGTGATAGAAGCAGATGAAGGTGGGAATGCATAAATCAAAAGTTCCACCGATGGCAGTGGTCACCGCAGTGGTAAGATTTATCAGCATGATCTTACACCAGGAAAGAAATACACATTTATATATATAAAAATGCATTAGTTTGTAGAAAACTGCATTTTGCATTGTTGCTTTACACTAATTCAGTTTTAGTTTTCCTGTGGGTTGTTGTACTGTAAATTTTAGATATTATGCGCTATAATTGAGAGTTGAGGGTTGATGCACTGTGTACTTTCTAAATGAATTTTCCTTTAACTTATTTTACATTTAATATTTCTTCTTTTTCTCATTATGTGGGGACTTTCTTTTATAAGATACAACAGTTTTGTTTAAAACAAAATTCAGTGTTTACGTCTCAACACAGAAGTTCATTTTAGTGATCAAATCTAGAGTATACTTACCATCTGGATTGTTTAATCCTTCAACGAGCTATAAAATGTGAAAACCATTAGTGAGCTGTTTTTACCCAGAGCGCCCTTCCCGTTTATTTTTTACATTTTTTTCTTTAAGTGGAAACATGTTCAGTATGGGGGTCCCTGGTGGAAATCAACCCCCTGAAGCCCCCCCCCCCCCCCACTACTAGCATCGACTCAAATCTGATCCTTTTTACCTCCACGACTCTCTGACTCATTGCTCTCTGAACAGCAAAAATCTGATTCCCTGTGGTTTTTCTAATTTTAGGCAGCTATGCAAAGCTCACAGGTTGGATAAGCAGAATGTCTTAAAATCCCGGTATTAAGCCTTCTTGTGGTTGTAATTATTAAAATTACAAAGAGCTGAGTGGGGCCACAAGAGGGTTAAAAAGAAATGCAAGGCCTCATTTACTGTATTACACTAAGGGCGCGAACATGTAGTTGTTTGTGTGGGGCCTGTATATTGATTCAGTCAATATACAGGCAACACATCCCACTGACTGGGTGAAAGCATTCTAATAAGAAGGTGCCCACTATTTAGCAGTGAATGTGATGAAAATATGAAAATAATATGTAAGTTAGAAATGTGTGGATACTGTATCTTTTCTACTGTAATGCCTGATACAGCTAAAAAATTATGTCCCTTATTATAATCTGCATGATTATGTAAATTAGTAATAGAAAAACTGGACTGGTGTTTTGTATTAATTAATATGTGGCTTTTAATTACATTTTATCGGTTTATAGATCTTTTACTTGCACATGCAAATCATTTTCAGGCTGTTTGAGAGACATTTCTCTCCCAAAAGTAAGGACACATCTGGGTTCCTCCTTAATTAGGCAGAGAATGTTTTTTGAAAATTGGGTTTGAATACATGCTAAAAGGTTAATACGTTTTTAAAAGCTAATTTCCAAGGCTTTCATTAGACATTGATTTTATAAGATGGAATAAATCTGCATGTGGTTAGTGGGTGAGAAGAAATTCCATTTAATTCTGACCTTGGGGAAAAAATAGCAGCTACTGGTGTAATCATCATTCAGAGCCAAATAAAGACCATCCTACATGCTTCTTTGTGTCTTCACTCCATCCCCTGTGTTTACACCACCTGCGCCTTCTCCATCATCATCACCATCACCATCAAGCTACATCTTGAGTAGCAGTGTCTTCTTCTTCCTTCTCCTCGTCATTGTCACCATAAGTTGGATGCATGAGGTGAGCCCATTTATGAAAAGCAATGTACAATTATGCACACGAGCATGAATGAAATAAATAAACGACTGACCCAAATTTTTTTTCCCAGAATATGAAAGCACATTATACAGTTTATAGTAATCACAGAGCTCTTCTAAATGAATATAATCCTTACAGTGTCCTTCTTTTTGCTTCAGAGAAATTTCTGACAAATGCACATAAGTGGTGAAATGTATTTTAGCATTGCTTTTCTTGCTCATTATACTCTTATGTGCTTGAGGTTCACAGAAATGAGCTTCTGCAGTAATGAGATAGAGGAGTGAGCTGTTAGGATCCTCGTGTTTACTTAACATCAGTAGTAAAGGGAATAAGGGATAGCTGCAGTTGTAACTGCATGCACGTGTAGATTTATGCGTTTATGTCCGTGTGTAATAGATATTTACTGACATGAATATGGATGTAACTTGTTGATTTGATTCAGTTTGAGGAATTGGAGGAGAGACACATCACTTTTCATGAATTTTCAGCTTCAATGTATCATAAAAAGAACTTGTGAATAATTAACAGTATGAATGCCATAATCTCGTGCCCAACCAATCATCCCTTTGTGTTTTGTTTAGAGTTTCTTTTTGTTATTGTGAGATAAAGATGCGCCATTCGTGAACAGGAGTTTTTTCCTTCTCTCTCTGCCTACCTATAGGATTCCTTAGTACAGGTGACCAGGCAGCAAAAGGGAACTACGGCTTGCTTGACCAGATCCAGGCTCTGCGCTGGGTGAAGGAAAATATCGCAGCCTTTGGCGGGGATCCAAACAGGGTCACTGTGTTTGGATCAGGGGCTGGAGCATCCTGCGTGAGCCTCCTCACCTTGTCGCACTACTCGGAGGGTGAGGGAGAATCAAAGATAAAAAGTGTGTTGATGTACTGTGTTTTATTCAGTTCAACCTTTAAAGATGGGTGACAAATTAAAAGAAAAATCAACTGTCAAGCCACAACATGCCATCAGCGCAACTTTAGGGTAGTGGTGGATTATGAAGGTTACCTCTTTTTTTGGTCTTTTGATGATGGCAGTTAAGAGCCCTGTCTAGCATGTCAATCCGGAATTTCCCATAGGTGTTTTCATTGGAGTTGAGATCCAAAAACTCTGAAGACCACAATGTATTTCTTAAGTCATTTCATACTTATTAAATCATTAAGTGAGTACACTATCCCTATGGGTGGAGGCACTGTCATCCTGGGAGAGAGCACAGCAATCAAGACAAAAAAAAAAAGCCTCATCATAGGATAAAGGTGATCAATCAGAATAACAAATGTATTGATTTGCAGTGACCCAACTCTCCAAGGGGAGAACCAAATCATGGCAGAAAAAATGCCCCCTCCATCCCCCACCAGTCACTAGACCTCCTCACCATAGATTTCAAGAATTCAGCGATCATTATCACCCATCTATATGTTAAAGTTTTTTTTCATTTAGAAATATATAAAGAGAATGGACAGATCATGATGACGGTTGGTAGGTAGGTGGCTGCTTTGTAAGCTCTGACATTTACCATTATGAAACTTTTCAAGGTCTCCAGTGAACCGTTGCAGCTTTCATTTAGTGGTCTTAATGCCTGAAAAAGCCTTTGAATTCTGTGAATAATACAGCCTGCCCGTGACTCATATAGCCTAGGGCTGTTATTATTTTTAACTTTTAACATTTAACTCTTACTTCAACTTAGTATGCCAGATATAACCTGTCATACTTTAAATCAGAATAATGCAGATCTTCGATGCCAATTTTTTTTCCCTTGCTGTGGGAATGATTGCTTCTCATCTATTTATGTGTGCAAATGTGTTGTGCAACCTTCCGGTGTGCATTCAAGTGGTTGTGCATCCATGCATAGATGTGGGGGTGCATGTGCACCCATATACATGTGCCTCAGTGTATACAGGCTACATCTACACCCAGATTTGTATTTACAGTATGTTTGTGTGTTCATGTGTATCAGACCTGTTCCACAGAGCCATCATCCAGAGCGGCAGTGCTTTAGCCAGCTGGGCTGTCAACTACCAGCCAAGCAAGTATGCCCGGCAGCTCGGTGAAAGAGTGGGCTGCGGCATCGATGACAGCACACAACTGGTTGCCTGCCTCCAGGGCCGGAGTTACCGTGAACTTGTGGAGCAGAACATAACACCAGCCAAATATCATACAGCTTTTGCCCCGGTGATTGATGGTGATGTTATACCTGATGACCCCCAGATTCTGATGGAGCAGGGAGAGTTTCTGAACTACGACGTGATGCTGGGGGTTAATCAGGGCGAAGGCGTGAAGTTTGTGGAGGGCATAGTGGACTCAGAGGACGGTGTCAGTGCTGAGGACTTTGACTTCGCAGTGTCGGACTTTGTGGATAGTTTGTATGGATACCCAGAGGGCCGAGACACATTGAGAGAAAGCATAAGGTGAGTTGCATTTCTGGATATACTTAAAAAATGAGTAATAACTGAGGGGATAATAATGGGACATTCCAAATAATATGCTTATCAGATTTCTTTAAGAAAGTTAGATGAGATCATTGATACCAAGCTAATAAATTTGACCCTGCAGTCAGGAGTGTGTCAGCTAGCTGTGCTTTAATAGTGTGAACATCTTGCTGTTCTATCCTAAAGAAACAGACTCCAGCATGTTTAAACTTTATGAATAAATATCTGTCATGGCTGTGACCAGGGATGGAAGAAGCACTTTACAACAGTACTTAGTAAAAATCATAGACAGTTTAATGTCACCCATTGGTTTTGGTCTTCACATTTTAAAGTATTAGGGTTAGCCTTTTGCCCAGCACCATGTTGTTTTCTTGGAGCCAGAAGTTAGCTTATATGGATGGAAAAGTGGAGTGCTAATTCATTAGCTAATACTAGCTAAGCAAGCAGTATTCATAACTGTCCCGGTGCAACACATAGACACACATATCAGCTAATTAGCGCTAGGTAACGTACAAATAAAACAGTGACAACTTTACTCACCAAAACTGAAGCAGAAATGTCTTGGATGGCTGCAAAACAACCCACAATATTAATCAGATAATCCATAAAAAATGTTCCACAGGGCTCCAATAGCACATACACGATAAACAGGTCCAGTTTATTTTTTGCAGCATTGAAGGTGAGGCCTAGCAGACACCAGTTAGCGCCATCTGCCCATGACGGGACGCGTCAATCAATGTGGTTATGCCCATAATTCAATTATCCAGTGGTTAAGAGGAGGGAAACTATCCACAGAGCCCAAAAGTGTTTTTTGAACCATGCTGTGAATATGCTTTTTGATCCTGCAAAGTTGGACATTTTACCACTATGAAGATTGACTCTCTTTTGCAGCCAGCCTAAAGTGGCACCTGGAGGAATTGCAGTTGGCTTCATTTTTCAGCTCTGGAGGTTGCTCCTTCGTAAAAAAAAAAAAAAAAAAAAAAAAAATCCCTTTTTTTAAAAAAATTTTTAAGAAAAAAAAAAAAAATTTTTTTTTAATTAATTTTTTTTAAAG
>VUQG01026461.1:18442-29654 GCA_015106755.1 Etia nguti | reverse complement strand
CTAATGAGGACTACTCCACTGAGCTCTCAGTGACTATTGCAGTAGGAGCGTCACTGTTGTTTCTTAACATACTTGCATTTGCGGCTCTGCTTTACAAAAAAGACAAAAGGCGTCTGGAGCATCGTAGGCCACGTCCGCTTCCCCCACCGAGGAGAGACATCACTCCGGCAGACGTTGCAGCCCACCTGCAGGGGGAGGGACTGATGTCATTACAGGTAAGTCAAAGTGTGAGTGGCTGCACATGCTTTGCGCATGTGCTGAAGTCTGCGGTGAGTCATGGTGTGCTTGTGTAGCCACAGAAATCTTCTTCAAAGATCTTTGTTTAGCTTGGCAGTTTGTCTGTTTGTTTGTTTGTTTGTTTGTCACCAAGATTAGCTGTCATTCTGTAGCAAAAGCTACAGAATTACATCAACCTTCTTGGAGAGGTGGAGCATGGGCAAAGTAAGACTCCATTCCATTTTTGTGTGTGGAATCAGAGCGCTTTCTTTGAATCCTGCAAAATTGGGGATCGGCCTTGGCAGAGGTCTGTGCTCCCTGAGTGCCCTTTCAGATTAAGGATATATGGAAAATAATCATGCTTATTGTCAGCGAGTCAGTTGAGGTTTTGTGTGACAACGTAATTAAACTCTTGTCAGTGTAGCAGCTGCCAGTAGAGCACTCTTGCAAAACACAGCCCATCATCAGCAGACATTATCAGTGTGAGAATCTGTGTGTATCTGTGAGTGTTGATGCATGTGCAGGTGTTAGCTGTGTACGATTGCCTGAATTGCTTTCATTTGCCTTGAGTTCATTCAATATCTGGCCTCTTTGGAGCATTGTTAGTTGCTTGTTGCTTTTAAATCTCACACAGCGAGTGCTAAATGTTAGATATGTTTTATAGCTGACAAATCTTAATTGGCAGTTGAACTACAGTAATCAAGCTCAGCACCACAGCTGGCAGATTTATGTTTTAGGTTCTTTTTTTTTCAATGCTGTGTTTCTTTAAACATAAAAATCTAACATTTTATTAGAACTTATTCTTATTCAAGCTTGAGTTTTACATTATTCTGGCTAAGAAAAACATATGATTGTAGAACAGGAGGCAAAACTTGGACTGTTGTGGAGGGTCGCACCAATAAGCTTATTTATAAAGAGATAAAATTAACCGACCAGAACTAAGTTCAACTTATTGGTGCAGCCCTCCGGAAAGTTCCCAGTTTTTCCTTGGGAAAATTAATTACCCACCCCTGATTTAGAGTATTACCTAAAAATCAGTCAAATAAAGCCAGGAGGGATTTATATGACAAACAGCATGAGGTAGTTAGAATTTGATTTGTTTTGTTTTATGGATTAAAGTCCAAACTCTGTGTGGAGGTGCTCAAAGTTGGCTCTGAATCAGGTGCAATGAAATCCCAGTTTACCAAGACGTTTGACTCTTTAAAGGCGATCTCAGTAATGTCACTGTCTCACATCGGTGTGCAGATAAGTGTGCAGGTGCATTTCTAGGATTTTTTAAATGGGGTGGCACAGGGGGATCCGAGAACTAGCCTGGGGCTGTGGAATGGAATATCAGAAAATTTGGCTAATAATCAGTGTTATACTGATTTTAATTGCAGACAGACCTCCTGCCATGCTTGCCCTGTAACAATATAGTGGCTTCACTGAAGCACAAGATTCAATCGCAGGGTAATGGAGCTAACAAAAGGCAGTCCGGTTAGAGCCTTAAATATGTTTTATTCAATTGAGTTGTAGAACAATGACTCATACATCGTTGCACCATTTCAAAGTAAAGGAGTTAGAGAATGGTAGGAAATGGACCCCAGCAACTATGAGACATATTTCAAAAAAAAATTTTATATCTACAATTAACACACAAGTTTTCAGTTAATATTATTTTATTATTTATAATGTTTTTTCCCCTTGTTCCCCCATAATTTCCTTCCACGATTGACAGAGGACATAACTAACAACACTAGGACACAGAGTGGCTGCCAATCTTTACCATTCATCATGACTTTCATACAGTGCAAATTACTGTGGTATATATGAAAAGATCAGATACAAATACCTCTAAGCCCTTCTGACACATTTTGTTTTAAGCATTTTTAAAAAATCAGCTTCCTGATTAGAAATTATACTAACATTTCATTTGTGACTGAATTAAATGCCTTATTTTCAAAAACTCTAGTCAGTTCTTGGGTTTTCAACAAATTCAGTTGTCTTCTGCAGCCAAACCCACATTGTCCATCTGTGCTGGTTAACTGAATAACTGAATATTAACCACACAGTACAACAAAATAAACAATAAATAATAAATAGAAGAGCTTACGCAATCGCTATGTCCTATGATGTCGTTATAATAAATAAAAATAAAAACAGAATTATGATATATCAAATAAATAAATAACTCTAAAACCAGTGAACTACGGTCGTGTCGAGTAAGCTAACCCTCTATGGCATGGTGTTGCCCTCAGGCAGCAAACCACACTTTTGCTTATTACACCGTCTCTTTAACCCTTTAAAGCCTGAACCATGAAATAATTGCCAGAAAATTCGAAATTTTTGAAGGGTTTATGGAACCATCTGACAATTTTTTTTTTTTTAAATGAATTATTAATATTAATTTCAGTTTTTTCATTTGTATCATATTTGCTGCATCTAGCTTAAAAAATACTTAAAATTGTGTAATTTATTTAAGTTTTTCAGGGGGAAAAATCACATTGATGATGTATAAGTCTCAACAATAAATAAAAAACTGTGTGTTTCAAATATGATACATTAGGCATTAATGGGTCAATTTAAGGGTTTATTTTTATTTAATGACACAGAACAACTCACAAATCTGTACGTGACGCAGTCCCCAGACTAACGTCCTTTTATATGTTGAAATTGCTACATTCAAAAATATGTTCCTGTGCCTGAACATGTGAAGAAATATATTTGGGTGTTTAAATACAGATTTTGATTTGATTTATTTATCAAAAGAGCTATTTGTTTGTTTGTTTGTTGACCCAGGCCAACATTAATAATGCAAAATTATATTAAATTTTAATATATTTTTTAGCAATTATAATGTTAAAGCAGTTGCTTTATCATCTCTGCTCAAAAAGACTTATGAATGATTATGTTGTCACTTACTACCCATCATTTGAATCACACGTGTATATTTGATATATCAACTCAAAAGGTAGGGTTAAATATAATATTTTCTCCAAAAAAATAAAAAGCATGCCATGGCTAAGATATCAAGTAGCGCCTGAAATGGGCAAACAACATCATGATAATATTCTGACCACCCTGATAAATGGGACTTGACCTGATTAAATGTCAGATGAATTTATTCACATCTTCTCATTGGTGGTGCTGTGAACATGGAGGCTTTTCCCGACAAAGGAAAGCGGTGCTTATTTTGGAGGAGGCTCCGTGTCTGATTTAGCCAGGTTTGAAGTGAAAGCCTTCTATTATCATATACTACCCACTGAGAGCTTTCACTTGATATTGCATTCTCATTTTAGATCGAGGTGGCATTTAGAGGCTTTTGCATTCATTATATATTTATATAAACCAGTGATATTTTATGCTTGTCTCACATAGCACCTGCTAAATGGTATTTAAAAGGAAGAAAATTGCCCACTGAAGTAGGTATAACGATTAATTGTTTATTTTACTGAACTGTGGCTTCACACATAATTGTGCTGATGTTGGCCATGTGGGGATTTGGTGTTTTTCTCAGATTTGTTTCACTGTGAATTCAATATTTTTTTAGGTTTTTGGACTGTTGGCTGGGCAAAACATGAAATCTGAACCCATTAAACTAGTTTCTCATGTTATCTTTTATTCAGGAGTAATGATAAATTAATTACTTGATTAAATACCCGGTAGATTAATTTATCATAGAAACAATACTCAGTTGCTGCCCTAGATGTGGCTATTTAATAATGAATTTGTTTTTCGGCCTTTTTTTTTCTCTCTCTATTTGACCTCATTGTTTTCTCTCGTCCAACTTTTCAAATCTGTAGGTGAAGCAGCTGGAGTGTGACGCTGCCTCAGCAGATGAACGGAACAACGCTCACCATCATCACACCCTGGATACTCTAGATGCGCTGGATGGCTTGGACACCCAGGACATCTACAGCACACTGGACACTGTGCGCCTCACCTGCCCACCTGATTACACCCTCACGTTGCGCCGCTCACCCGACGATGTCCCCCTCATGACATCTCTGACCCCGGGATCGCTGCCCGTGACCCCGGGGTCTCACCCCGTTACTCCTGCGACGCCAATGACCCCAATGACACCTGGATCGGTGGCCGGGATGAGGATGGGGCATCCCCACCAGGGATACACACACCATAGCCCGTATAGTAATACACACTTGCCACACACACACATCTCCACGCACACACACTCCACCACGCGTGTATAACCGCAGCAAGATACCGCAGCACATAGATACAACACACACCCGTACTTACACACATACACACACACACACACACTGAACAAAAGACTTAAATACCTCTACTAATTACCCTGCAGGATTGTTACAGAAGGAATGACAGAGAGACATTTTTCAGTAACAGGATGTAAAGACAAACAGCTGTGTGTTGCATGTTGGGAAACTGAAACCTAAAACTGGATCAGATGAGATACTCATTTGCTCATAACCCAGTGAGCCAGGACATCCATCAAATGTCTGAAAACCTGCTTTGGATTTTAAATCTGCTTTTTCTACATCGGAGGAGGAGCATGAGGAGCACTGTGGCAAAGGGGTCAGTGACTTTACATCTCTTACTGCACCTGAGTTGCGCAGTACAAACCGTGCTGAGGCTGAAGAGAGCAGATGCAGAACTGAGTTATGAAGTACCACACACACAGACTGCTGATGTCAACTTGAACAACCTGTGAAATGTGAATGTAGCATTTTTTTTCCATTAAAAGATCAAAGGCCCTATCTGCCAAGGATCAAACTAAGCTGAGGAGAAAATAACAAATTTCAGCGAGAGATGGATGTAAAAAAAAAAACAAAAAAGAAAAAAGCAGAGAAAGAGGAAGAGGAAGAGGGGGATTGAAAAGACAACATAAGCTGAAGGAAAAAGTTTGTGCGATGGTGGGAAAGAGATTAAGATTTCATTGAGAGGGATTTAACAGCTGTGAGAGTGAGGAAGACAAAGGGAGATAGAGTGATATGAAGAAAAACACACACACACACAGAAATGGAAAGTGTGCCAAGAGAAAGAAATTA
Organism: Etia nguti; assembly: GCA_015106755.1. Taxonomy (NCBI): domain Eukaryota; kingdom Metazoa; phylum Chordata; class Actinopteri; order Cichliformes; family Cichlidae; genus Etia; species Etia nguti. The sequence goes on along the minus strand of VUQG01026461.1, from coordinate 24,429 downwards.
GCTTCAGAAGAAGAAAGGGCCTCTGAAGTGTTGCCAGACTTACTGAAGAATCACTCTAACCAGCTATGTGTTAAACTCTTGTAAATAGAATGGAAAGATACAGATGATATATTATGATTTACAGCATTTACCTGCTCTTGCATTAAAACATGACTTATTTAACCACATTATTGCTTTCATTTCAGATATTAATATATTATTGTATAGATGTCCTAAAGCAAGGCTGGTTGTCTTTCTATCTCAACCCACTGTAATATGTACACAGTACCTTTATTTACAGACTATATTTGCTATGCACAGTCATTTTAGTAATTCTTAACGATGTGAGCATTTAGGTACTTGTTTAGTCGTTGAAATATAGGACATTTTTCACTCCATTCTGTCTTTTTTTGATCATTGGAAAGATGAGCTAGTACTGTGTAGATAATGCAATATTGGTTTGATGATTGAGCACCAGCCAAAAACCACAAACCCTTTGAACCTTTCCTGCTCTCCTTCCCTTCGCATTCCTAAAATTCTTCGTGAAGGCCTTACCCATATTACCTAAAAAACCAAAATGTAATCTGAAGATTTACAAACAGATGGTGATTGTTCAGGAGGTCAAAAATCACTGCATGTCCCCCCAAACATTCAAAGAACAAAAGGCTTAAATACTTCTACTAATAACCCTGTGGGGTTGTTAGAGAAGGCATGAGAGAAAGACTTTTTTTTTGGGACACATGCTGTCGAAAATCACAGCATGTCCCTCAAAATTCAAGGATTTGTTCTGTTGTTTTTTTCTATCCCCACTGTTTTACGAACCCACGACTGAATTGCACCCATTAAAATATAAAAGCCGCCATCACGCCTGCCAACCCCTCCTAAATAAAACAAAGAAGTCTTGTTGCTTAGACTCTCTTGACGCTGTCACCCACAGTCTGTAGAGAAATGTGGCAGTGTCACCAACGATTTATCGGTAGTAAGCCCGATGTTTGGCTTACTACCTGCCACCATGGTGCCAATTGTTTGCCAGATTTGATAAATGAGGTGGAGTCTGGGTGGAGCAGAAGAGGGGACAATCACAGCGGCTTTGTGTTGCAGTGTGAGGCAAACATGCTGCTTTTTACGCCTTAACATCCTCTTAATGGAGCAAATATTTTTTCCAAATTTCTATCAAGACACACCGGGAAAGCAGTAAAATTAATTATCACCCCCCCCCCCACACACACACACACACACACCCAGACTACATCATGTGGAAATAATGGCTGATTTTAGCGTGAGTACTTGCTGCTTTGGTCATCATAATAAGATATGAAGCATTTATGAAGTCATAGTCTTATTTGGTTGCTACTGTGAAGCTAAAACCCTTTTTTTTGCTTCAACTAAACAACCCCGATTCCACGAACTTCACCAAAAGCCATAACGATGGCGCTGAGAAGCTCCCATTTTACTCTCTTTTATTTCTGCCTTCCTTGTCCTGATCTGTGTCCTATCCAACCCCTTCCTTTCCCCTCCCAGCCTCATTTGTGCAGCTACATTGCAGCTTTGACAATGAGGCCTGTATAACCTCCTCTCATCCTAAGTAACTTCTTCATGAGAGATTTTAGTTACCTGTCAACAGAATACATGAAAAATGAAAGCTGAAAAAAAAATTGTGGATGGTAAGCAAAGACCTTTTACAAAGAGATATAAAAATAACATTTAACAAATGTTTGATTGACTGAATATTTTTTTCATATATGGGTTTACTGACTCAGCGGATGGCTGGATTGTGTCAAGCATAAAACATTTCTGCTGCATTTTTGAAAAATAAAAATATCAGTATTTTACAATTATGAGCATTTTAAATGCCTTGTATGTCTTCATTTTTAAAACAATGCTTTCAGAGAAATTAGAGAGAAATAGGAGGATTCCAGTAATGTCATCTCTGCTTTGAGTAGATAAAGTGCTTGTCTTCCATTGGATATTATGGGCGATATGCTGCATTCCTTTTACCTCGGAAGTCTGACGTCAGAGGTGGGAGTGACTTCATTCCAGAGTTGACTGCTTTCCAGTATTGGTAGCTTTGAATGCAAGGGAAATCAGGCTTTGTTTTGCTCCCTAGACATGTGGTGCCATTCCTCCATCACTAGCAATACATAACACAATGCTTATTTTTCTGTCAGAAATACACACCAGAGGTAGTACACATTAGAAGTTTTACAGTCTTACTGCTGTTTACACGCACTGCTGCCATCTTGGATTGTACAGTCAAGATTGGTGGGGCTTTCCAAGCGAGAAATCCAACTTGAAGGAGCGCTCCAGCTGAAAATTTGGACTCAGACTTGAGATTTCCTACTTCCCACTTGAAACGAAATACATGTAAAAACTGTCAGCGCCAGTATTAGTCATAACAGTAAATAAATATGATATGTCATTTATTATTTTAAGCCAGTGTGTGGGAAATGCTGTGATAGAATGGAGCCTTACAGAAACAGCAACTAATAGGAGACTAGCTTACCTTAGCGTAGTTTAACATAAAGAGTAGGAGCCTGCTACCTTCCCTGAAGTTCCCCATTACTGGTGCATATCTGATTTGTGCCTAAATAAGAATGTATGGCTTCAGGGGCTAGTTATGTGTCTCTTTCTTGGCTGGGAACAGTGACTTCCTGGAGTCTCTGCTTAGGAATTGCTCGGCCAAGAAATGGTTTCAGCCAAATTATTTTCAGCTCCTGGTAAAACTACAGCTTGCTGTTGTCCCACTTAGTTTTTTGTAAGAAAAAAGAAGTATCTTGGTTCTAATCTATATGCTAAGCTACATATCTATGTGAGAACAAATGAGAGCGTGGTATATATTGTCCTGAAAGAAAGCAAATACAGGGCGTTTCCCAAAACATGGAACTATTCCATTAGATTTCAAAACCATGTAAAAAGAATCATATATTGATTATGTTTAGCTTTACTCTATAGTGCATATATGGCACAATTACCGAAGCCACCACTGCAGCAAACAAGGAGACATTACTGTAAATCATCATGGACCAACAGCCCCTGCCAGCTGGCCACAGAGACCCTGTAAGATGTGAAAGAACCAAATTCATGGCTGACTTCCAGACCAGATTGATGTCTCCTACATTTTGTCCCTGCTCTAATCCCATTAACTAGGTATAACTGCGGTTAATTTGATTTATGGAAGGCAACACACCAGAAAGCATGAGTTCAAGTCATGACCAGATTGTTTTTTGGTTATTTTAAATTTCGGTTTGACGTCAACATGTGCATGAACGAGCCCTGAGAAGCTGCTGCAAACTGCACCGTCAGTTTGACAGTTCGGGAGAGGGTTGCTTTTTAATGAATCAAAAGCCATTTGGACACTGAAACGCTTCCTTCGTAACGTCTTTAATCTTGGCTTTCACTTCAGTGGTTCCAACTTGATTAATGTTATTTCATCAGGAATTTTTCAACAAGTGCACTCAGGCTTTATGTGTGTTAATGTGTAGAGATGGTGAGGCTTTGATTATTTTTCACAGTTACCTGACTGAACTTATATCTAACAGTGAGATCTCCCTGAATATGAGGCTTATTGCTTTAAATTTGTCCCTTTAATGCTGTTTTTTTTTTTTAATTCAAATGCCGTTCTTCAGTATGTTACAGTTCACTGTCCTCTGTGTGATATGTTGTGAGCATCGTGTTTTCATTTGGAGAATATATGCCATTTAGTAGACATATTCTTAATGGGGTGTTTTACCCACTTGCTTTAACAGAGACTGCACTAAGGAGCTGTTTAACTAAGACTATGGGTCTACAGAAGTGCAAGCAGCTCTGTGTGCATTTATGCCCAACGAGGCTTTGAGTTAAATACTAACATCAGCATGCTAACATGCTAATTGGCTCTAACACAAAGTGCTGCTGAAGCAGAAGGACAGCATAAGTTAATTTTGCATCTATTTAGTCATCAGTCAAAGGACCACCAAGCTCATTAACCTTCCTCAGAGAAACATGAATGTACAACATTTCATAGTAGTTCATTCAAAAGTTACTTTCTGGCTAGACCAAAGTAGTAAAGCTACATTGATTTTTTTGTATCATTTAATCATATATTTCATGTCAGACTTCTGATTTGGCCCGTATCTGTTGTGATTCTAAAAAACACAAGAGTGTCACTTCTATCTCATTCTTTGTTTCTTTCTTGGAAAATGAAAAAGATGAATAAAAAAAGAGGGAGGAGAAACGAAGATAAGACTAAAAAAGCTGTTGAGCTAGAAAATATTAAAAGAGGAGCATAAGTGGAGGATGCAAGATGAATGATAATGGGACATATGGGAGGGAAAGTAAAGGAGGTAATGGAAAGAGAGATTAAATAAAGGATGCATGGAAGGAGGAGAGGAGAACTGATAAGGGTAACTCATTAAGGAATGGAACACAGCCTGCCTGGTTGTTTATTGGCGTGAAGGTTCGCAGTACTTAATCACTCCTGCCAGAAAGCATGCATCCGGCATGCACACTTAAGCGCACACAGTCCTGCATGCAAGCTCACACATTTTTGCATGTTTCCAAAATACCGATGCATACACCATGCACATGTTCACGCATGCCTGCCTCTACACATGCACACACTACTGCATGCCTGATGGCAACTTGACTCACTGAATCATTTTCTCTGTGGTCTTTATCACTCTCTCTCTCACTATCCCTTTATCTCTTCACGGTTCCCCGTGCCTCCCTCTAATCCTTCTCTCCTGGTTTTTTTTTACTTCGTACTTCTTGTCTTGATCTCCCCCTTCTTACTTCCTGTCTCCTGTTGGTCTTCTCACTTCCACAGTCCCCCCTTTCCCCATTCCTTCGTCACCCTCCTCCCCCTGTCTGGATGTGTTCCCTCTTATCTACAACCTTGAAATGATCTTCAAAGAGTTATTGCAGCCGAGCATGTGAGGTCACAGCGTCTCCAGTCTCTCGTCTTCTCATTTCTCATTTGCCCGCTGCTCGTCTTTCGTTCCACTCTTCTCTCCTCTCCACTGCACTTCACTACACTTATTTTTTTTTTGCCTCTCCTTCTTCCATCTAATCTGCCCTCCTCCTCCACTCTCTCTCCAAGCATCATTCTCCTTTTTTTTTCCATCTCACACTCCATTTCTCTCCTCCTCTGCTACCATCTATCTCTACCTCATCTGGTCTCATCGCCTCTCATCTGATCTTCACTTCATCTCTGCCTCCCTTTGACTCTTTTCTCTCTCTCTTTCTTTCCTTTTTGCCCAACTCGTGCACTTCCCTCCTTATGTTATTCATCCCTGCTTTCTTCACTCTCATTGTGTCTCCTCTAAAATACTGTTGAAAAAGAGGTCAGACGGGGTTCCTTTGTTGTGTGTTTCCATGCGTGTTTTTGCACATGTCTGGGGTTTTGAGTGTGGGTGTGTGTTGTGAGGATGTTATACGCCTAACTCTCTTTCAGAGCCCCGCAGTGTGTTCACTCTCTAATTAATTAAGCGTGGGATGCTTTAGTCTGAATATTGCTCATCTGTCTCGCTTGCTTTTTCTCTGTTGACTATCTCTCACCTCTTTCTCACCATTATGGCACCATCTACCTACCTGTTAGGACATCTTCTCCTCACCTCTCTCTCTCTGTCTTTTGTTTTACCTTTCTTTACCTTGCATTTTCCATTTTGTCTGTCTTTCCCCCTGATATGCTCTGTTCGACTGTCTCTGCGGGTGAACTGCTACATGATTCAGTTTTCTCTGATGCCCACTGCTTTTCATAAAGGAGGATAAACAACAGCAGTAACTCGCTTGGTCCAGCTGAGGTCAGCATTGTTCCTGATAATTAAGAGAAAACGTAAGCGAGCGCTTAGTGCAAAGTTTTATTTTTTAAAAACCTTTATGTGCTGTTTACGTTTGGGCATATTAACTATCAGATCACAAGCCAGCCGGTCCAGAGAGGCCAGCATGAAGTAATGTGCCGATCATTTTAGGCTTGCTTGCATATAGTAAGACTCAAGCCTCTGTCTTTTTTTTTTTTTTTCTCTAAAGTT